>JAULJZ010005967.1:0-16810 GCA_032270985.1 Heliamphora pulchella | reverse complement strand
TATATTTCATAATATAAATTGTGCATATTTCAAATTAAGATAAAAAAAAATATGTGTTCAATATGCTCAAGTTTACACCACACTTAAGGTTCCCAAAAAAATGGCCATCTTGTAGAGGAGGAAAATGCCCACAATAGAGTTTAAAAATAGTTAGGAAATGTCCACAAAGAGTCTAAAAATGGGTAAAAATATGCATGGGAGAAGCCACTTGAAAGAGTTGTCAATGGAGAAGGCAAGAAAGCTAGCCTCCCATCATGGAACATCAGAGTGTCTGAGTATCTTTCATTTGGAATTCTTCACTGGTCACCACATAAGCTTCTTGCTACGTACACGCAATTCATATATAAATGGTTTTACTAAAAGAACAGTATTATGCATGGGGTTAACTTCAAAATATATAATTAAATGATTTTGCTATAAGAAAAATACCTTGTAAAGAGAAATTCATATATTATTTAAAATAAAATTAATCCATTTAACTCGTACTTCATCAAGTTCGGCTTCCGTGTAAAAGTTTTTCCCACTGAGCTGCAAGAGTTCATGTAAAAAAAATAAAAATAATTAACAACAAATTATATTAGTATAGTCATTACAAATAACACTAGGAACTAAAAAATTGAACTTACATTTGGTCTCCTTAAAATGTTTGTCATGACCTCAAACCCGAGGTACGCTATTTTCACGAATTAACCCTAACTTTATTAAGTAAGTGGTGGGAACTTTTTATATATATATAATTCCACTTCCTAAACTTAATTTATTTTCAAATTTGTTATTTTTCTAAGCTTTCAAATATTCTAAGGGTTAAAAGTAAAAATTTTCAACAGAGTTTTTTCTATTTTTCGGACTATCCCAAATTACCTGTATATCTGCCAAACTCAAACAACAGTTTATACTCAGGCTCTGCCTGGATTTCAACTCATAATCACAATTCAACAATTACATAATTACCGATTTCTCCACCACTATGGTTTCATCAACTCCATCCGATCCTCAACATACATACAATCGCTTAAGAAAAACTTATTCTGTCTTTTACACTTCAAAATATAAGTCTAATGGTCAACTACGTGAGACATATATAAATAAAGAGACATATATGCATGATTCTTTACAGTCATCCATGAATTACCAATAACATTACAAATTTCATAATACTAAATGCATTACTTTAAAATTTCAAACTACAAATATCTTTCATACTTCATTTGCTTTAATTCGTAACCAAACTTCATGTCGCATCTCTTCCTTCCTCTTTCAACTTGTAAAATATTTAGTACAACAAACGTGAACCGAAACTCGTAAGATAAAGACTAACAAAGATATAATACATGATGTGTAATGTGTGAGGTGTGAATGGCATGTTATTATCCAATCACATTCAAATCACTTTTATAACCCATTCTTATCCCTCATCCATTCATTCTTTATTTACTTAATCTTAACTCTTTATTACTAAATAACTAAACCTTCATTTCAATTCATCTTTTCTCATTCTCATATTTCATTTACATTTTCTTTAACATTTTATTTTTAATTTCTTTTCCACCTTTCATTTTTATTATGTAGATTTTGAACTTCCATTAGACGTAGTTTTTGTACTCATGACATATGGTTCATAAATAGAATGCTGCTATCCAAATTAGAAACTTGTAAAACTTGATGGTGATGACTATTAACAAAAGAAATAGTTATTATATCAAGCATACTAATTTGTCCAATCTTGAGAAGGGAGACAACAAAAGCATATCTAATCTTATTCTTAGGAGGTTTATTCTAGGGCACTTGTTGGTAAAGCTTCACTTTCTTCTAGAATACATTCCAAAATTATTCAAGAGAAACACACAGGGACAACCATTGTTACAATGCACATTTCTAAATTCTAAGTTAATACTACAAGTTAATAGTGTTTCATGAGTCCTCACTCTCGGCTAAACTCATAAAACTACAGCCTACATACCCAGTGACTTTTCTGGCTGTTCCTTTCAGGGCTTTCCCATTTCTAATAAGAACCTGAAGTCCTTCACGCAAAAATGGGCTATACAATTGATGATTGCTGAGAAGAGGGGAATATATAACTAAAGGTTTGGCATTTTGAAGTAGGACAGTCAAATCATTCAAGTACGTTAACCTAAACTACTGCTATGAATAAAAAAAATGCCCTATGGCCCACACCCAAGAAATAGAACAAAAGTTAACAAAAAAGCTATACAAGTGTTACACCCTAAATTTTTAAAAAATATTCTAAGTGTTAAATTTAAAAAGAAAAAATTAGCAAAATTTTTTCTTTTTTTCGAATACTCCAATAATATAACCGTCTCAATAATAACTTACAATAAAGGCAAGCAAAGCAATATATACAGGCTCTATCTGGATCCTAACAACAAAATCACAACTCAATAATATAGATTATCTATCCTAACTTCTCCTACAAATATTTAAAATCTCAAGTTTAAATTAATAACATAAACCAACATGCCGAGGTATCAAAACAAATCATTTAAGTATTTAACCAAAACTACCACCACTAATAAAAAAAATGCCCTATGGCCTACACCTAAGAAATAGAACAAAAGTTTCCAATGGTGGCAACATTATCAAGTTTGTAGAGCTTTTCCACTCCCAGTACAAAACACCTTTTGTCTAAAGGTATGTTAAAATCCAAAATTTTATGTAGCTCACAAATGACAGTATTTGCTCATAAGTACAAATGACAGTATTTGCTCATAAGTTTCTAGAAAAGTCAAAATTCTCCAAAATAATTTCAAACATAAAAAGAATGTTACACATGTCACGCACTAATGTCAACGAATTAAAGCATCCAATTCTCATGGAGACATCTTGCAAAATCCCAAATCACCCTTTTCGAGCAATAGCTATGCCGCATAATCTAGGAAGCACAAACTTGGGACATAACCTGAGTCAACTGCATTGACTACCTAAGCCTTTCGCCTACTTCCATCGGTACAAAAGTGATAACATCAACTCATTAAATATAATTCCATTATATAATAAATGGCAGAATTAAGAACATAGGCGACACCAATATTCAACGTTACTATAAATCAACTTTCTCAAAACTCTTGCACAGATTAAAAAAAATAAAAATTTAAATGCCTCAAAGCATCAAACATGAGTCTCTAAATTAAAGGAGTCCTCCCAAGTACCCAACAAACACCAAAATAAGTTACTAAGCATAAATTGAACTTTTAGCACAACTAAACCAAATAAACTTCAAATCCGTAACGAAATCTGCCTTCAAATCAAACAGCATGCTAATGATCTCTCTTGACTGAATGAGAATTACAAATAGTTGCAGAAAGGGAAAAAAAAATTATGGAGTTCAGAGATTAAAAAAAGAGGACCCTGTCAGGCTATTACAAAACATACGATAAGAAAAAAAAAACAGACAAATTTGGCATCAACCATGAAATAGATCTATGTAAGAGGACACTCAATGAACACATAAAAGATTATAAATTAGTTGCAGCCCACAAACTAAGAAAAATAATTACACGAATACAAAAAGAAAATAAAGAAGCTCAATCACAGGAAGACAAAATATATTTGTTGCTACCCAAATTTTGTCTTCAAAGTTCAATATTTTATACCCAAGATGAACAGAAGCTAACACACACCCAGATGGAACTACCCTCCGTTTCTCTTGATTATGAAGGGAATTGCAATACAACCCCTCCGTTTCTCTTGATTATGAAGGGAATTGCAATACAACGTTATAAAAGATAAATAAGATATGGGAAGTTGATTTTGGCTTTCCAAATGTAGGGAGCTATTTTGAAGAAACCTAAATTAGAGAGTTTCATAGCTAGAGAGTCCATTGAAGGAGATTTTTAAGCTAATCCTCCCCAAAATGGATAAGAAACCAAGTATATGGAGGCCTTTTATTCTATGTCATTTATAGCATAACTCTTAGGGACTGAACTCCAATACTTTTGAACTAGACCGCCTGAGGCGCCCCCTTCAATTGCACTTTGCTAATCAAAATTATTCTTTTATTGTTCCTAGTGTGTCAGTGATCATTTATGTAAAAATTAAATAGATCAAATATCGGAATAAATCACATTTTTTATGAAAAAATTAAATGGCATTATCCATTAACTGTTTATTTTTTAAGATAAATGTAATTTATTTAGGCATTAACGGTAACTAATCAATTTAATTTTTTTATATGAATTTTTTACACATTGGCCATGTTTGATGTGCCAGGCAGAATTTGATAGAATGAAAAGAATATGTAATACATAGGTCCCACATATTTTTTTTTAATTCTATGGGATAGTAAATGTGATTAGTTAAACCATGATATTATTTATATATATTATGTTTGGTTGTACTGGAATAAAGTATGAGTTAAGAGTTGAAGAATTATTTTTGACTATTAAATAAGGATGAAAGATAATTCAGGTGAGAGAGAGGACAAGTAGTCCCAAGGGGAGGGATAAAATAAATGTTCCCATAAATACAAGACTATTAATCCCCCATATGACGGTTGATAATCTAATTTGTTGAACCAAATGTATAACTAACCATTCAAAGAGATAAATTCTGAAAATTTGAATTTTACATATTTTTTAATCCAGTCCAATCTTCCTTAATCCATGTATATATATATATATAAAAGCATGGTCATTGAGACCTAAAAACGTAAATAATTCATATAATTGAAATAAGACTGACATGAGCTTCACGCTACTTAATTGGACCAACACAGTCCAAATGAGTGAAAGGAGACAATCCAGGATCTAATTCTTCATAAATTAGGACAATACATTTATGTACATTTTTCAAAAAAAACAATAAAATTTACATAAATATGTAGTTCAAAACTTTTTGATGGTAATGCCCTTCAGGATCGAATGGCATGAAACGAATTGGTCCATGAGAGAGCAAAAAGTGCCAAAAGCATGCAACAAATTAATTATGTGCCACAGAAAGCAAACGTACTAAGCATATATTCTCTCAACTAATCATTCAACATAAAGCACATGTTTGGTTGGGGGTGTGTTGTTTCGGCATTTAGACGAATGGCTTTGATTTCACCAAATAATCTATAATATTATATAAAGTAAAACACCTCAATTTGGTGTGAACAGATTTTTTAAACAGGTTCATACAATTTTCTTTTTAAAATTAGCCAAAAACAATTAAATAAATTTAATGTCTCCAAAAGTTTCAACCCATTAACCGTAATGTATAAGAGTAAAAAATATATTATTTGTCACCACAGCTCCACATTTTTCACTAACCACTAACATTCTTTTTTGCCACATCTAACCGCTAACTTTTTTTTTTTGCCATATCTAACCACTAACCACCAACTTCACAAGATAAGTTTTGTAACTTTTCATAACCCACATTTCGGGTGTGATATACATGCATAATACAATTTTGTTACATAACGTGGTTAAAAGGTAAATTAGTTTTGAATTTATGTGCATAGTGGTATAAATTTTGTGAAACTAATGTATATAAAGTGTTTGAAAGATTTAATAGTAGTGTAACTTATGCATTTTAATTTTTTTGTGTCATTTATAGTATAAATTCTTTTTTTAATTAGTATAATTTAAATTGCACGCGTATCTTGTGTACTCGATCGCTAGTACCAATATAAAGGTAATATTTTTATAATCGTATAAATGAATTGGAAACTGTTGATTTGCACCACTTTGCTGAATTCTAGATGGAAATGTGATAATAGAAACAGAAATTTTAAGCCAAAACACGTTGTGAATGATGGGGCCGTGGGGTTTATAATTTTTTTACCATAATAATGGGCGCTATATAAAAGAGGAAATTGGTTTTTTCAATTTTAATTTTGTCACTATGACTTTCCAATTGCAACAAGTTTTTTCTCTGAGATTTTAAAATGTCGTTAATTGACCCCTTTTTTGGTAAAAAATGTAAATGTAAATGTAAATGTAAATTAGGGCAAAAATGTAAATTCACATATATTTATCTATTTTTTAAAACCGAGTTAACTCAAAAAACATTTATATATACTGATTTGAGGCATGCGAGTGCATTATTTTAATTTTATAGTATTAAATATTTTAAACAATTAAAAATAAAAAATTGATATTGTTATGTGAAAAGTTACATAGGAAGTGAGTGGTTATGTGAGAGTAGAAAGTTCAAGAGTAGGAAATTATGTGAAGTTACTTTAAAATTTTACATATTTATCCTTTGAATTTACAAATTTAGATATTTTAAGTAAAAGACATGTTTAGCCCCATTAATACAAGAAAAAAACATGTAACATAAGCTTCACCAAATTTTGGTATTGCCGCTACAGTTTCCATTTTATAATAGTACAAATATCATATATCTACACATGTACATATATATTTAGTATATGTATAAAATAATTATCTTTTAGTGGTGACAGATAGGAGGTAAAATGGGAACCGGGGAGGGGAGTCAGGGTTTGGGCGAGTTGGAGGGGAGGGCTTAATTGGTTGGGGTGGACAGATCGAATTGGTTTGGTTTCAACAAAATTCAACAACTAAATCGATAGTAATGGTTCCAAAAAATTTAAAATCAGAATAAAGTCGTTGTAATTGTGAAATCGAACCTGATCCAATCTGAAAAACGAAACGATTTGGTCACGGTTTTGTTATGGTTTTTATTTTTAAAGTTCAAAATTAATTTTACTAAATACATATTTCAAATAAATTTCTCTTAAATTGTTACTTAGAAACTTAAAATTAAAAACTAAATATAAGAGATAGGGGCTCGTCTAATGCAGTGATAGTTGATCACAAATATAAGCAATCCATTTTTCGAAACTATTTTCTCTTGTGATGTGGTTAAATATTCAATTTTTTGAATTAACATGCGATAATTGTAATTTTATATTAATCTTTTATGACTATTTTAGACTAAGCTATTTTTTGTTTTCTTTAATATATTTGTTTAAACTAAAATTATTAATGTGACTTTAAAAGATAAATAAGAAATATAAATTATAAAATATATATACTTTTACATAAAATAATCTGGTTCGGTTATAACAGTTTATATTTAATAATGACTAATAACTGGACCATATACAACGGTTCTAGAAAATTAATAACCAGAATCAGATTGTTTTCATATAAAACCAGACCAAATCGTACAGCTCGGACCAATTTTGATCGGTATACCAATTATTTCAAATCTTTTGTGCACCCCTAATTTTCAAGGGAGAAAGCTAGTTTTTTTGTGGCGGCCCTGGAAGGAGAGGTGGAAGGAGAGGTAGATGTGCTGAGTTTATCTTGAATTTTTTAAAAATAGAAGTCAACATTAGAGGACCGCTAGTTGGGTGCTCGAGCGTCAGGACTCTAAAGGTCGGTACTAGCGGGGCACTGGCTAGGCACTCTAGCGTCGGGATAACAGAACCAATCGCTAGCGCGGCACTAGTAAAGCGCTTGAGCACTGCAAAGTTCAAGGACTACCAACATATGGCGTTAGTATGCTCTCGTTGAATGCTTGAGCGCTGATCTGATGAATCGAAAGTTATTTTTAGGATATTTGTTGGAGGATTAGACATACGAACCCTTTGTTTCATAGAGGGTTAAGTTTGATATGCAAGAGATCCTCATATTGAGGGTATAAAGAGTAATAAAGATTATATAGTCCTTATTGTTTATAGTAGATTATTTTCTTCTCACCCTGTGGGTGTAGGCACCTCATTGAACCACATATATTATTATATTCTTTTGTGATGGTTCGTATTCTCTATGTTTTTGTGGATTCAAGCCAACGGTTTATGTTCACTGCACAATAAGTAGTTTCAGAGCTTTGGATAAAAGCTTAATTGCTCGATTGCGGTAGAAATGTTGAACCTCAAGTATGAAGTCAAAAAGTTCATCGGCAAGAATAACTTCTCCCTGTAGTAGTGGTGTATGAAAGTTTTTTTGATCCAATAAGAAGTATTCAAGGCATTATTCGGCAAGAAAAAGAAGCCAAATAAGATGATCGATGATGATTGGGAGGAACATGATATTAGGGCTACAAGTTCGATTCAGTTGAATTTGTACGGAGACTAAGTTATTCAAGATGTGATCAATGCTGAGACGGCTGGAGAAATGTGGTAGTAGTTAGAAAGTCTCTACATGAAAAGATTATGGCAAACAAGCAATACGTGAAAAAATAGTTGTATGGACCATAGATAAAGGAAGGTATAAACTTGCTGGAATATCTCAATGTTTTTAATATATTCATGACATAACTACCAGAATATGATGTAAAGGTTGATAATGAGGATAAGACAATACTTTTTTTTAGCATCGCTTCCGACATCATATGATCATCTTGCGATGACGTTAACGAACGGGAAAGAAACACTAGAATTGGAAGAGGTGATCCGTGCTCTCCTACCACATAAAAAGATGAAAATGGATAATGAATAGGATATAGAGAGATTGGTTGTGACTAAGTCTGAGTCGAGCCGATGGAGGAGTAAGTTAAATGAGCAAGGTTTTAGTAAAAGAAGATCTCAGTCGAAATCACATTCAAAGAAAATGTGGAGTGCTTTCATTGCCACAATATTGGTTATTACAAGAATTAAAGCGAAGAATTAAATAAGCATATAAAGGAGAAGAAGAAAGAAAATGCCCCTTCAGAGTTTGTCAGTTTTGTAAAGGAAACATCATACGGTGAGGTAGACGCAAATTTACTTCCAATATCTTCCAGTTATAATTTTCTGTCAGAATCTTGGATATTAGATTCAGGATGCTCTTACCATATGTGTCCAATAAAAGCGCAGTTTGATAGGTATAAACTCTGTGACGGTGGTATGGTTCTAATAGTGGATGATGCAGCTTGTAAAGGCATTAGAATTGGTACAGTAAAAATCAAGATGTTTGACAAAGTTGTGAAGGTTTTGGAGAATGTCAAACATATTTTGGGGCTAGAGAAAAATATTATTTCTTTGGGAGCATTGGAGTCTTTAGGTTGTGGGTACACAACTGTCACACCCAAAAACTCGAGTCATGTGAACCACCCAAGAGAAATCTGTTTTATGATTCTAAGATCCACTAAAAACACCTGACCCCTAACAGATTCAAGAATGTAAGCCAAAGACGAAGTCAAAACCTTTGAAAAACACACATGTGAGGGCATGTTTTTCCCTCAGTCTGAAAAACAACCGAGAACATGTTTTGACCGCTCAATAGACCGCTCGACCAATCCATCGAGCAGTTTGGCTCTGGACTAATTTTCAAAACACAACCTTTGAAATTCAACACTTAACCATTTTCCAACCTTTTTGAAACCCCTCAAAGCATAACCAAGTAATGTAGAACATGCTAAAACAAGGTTCAAAACCCTCCTCAAGACACATGGTTTGATATTAAACATTAAAATCAACCGGAAATGATTTGTTACAACATCGAAACGATCCCACTCGAACACCATTTCACACAACTATGAAATTAAAAACAACCAACCCAAGATTCCTCTCATCCACATACAACATTATATTCCTTGATATCAAGGCCTTAAGGCTTACAAAATATATGTTTTCAAAAACGAAACATATAACATCATTACATGATCTATTAACAAAATGGTAATAACTACTGAGCAACAAAACTAAGTATTTTGTCTTCAGCCACCTCCAAGGCTCCTCAAGATCGATTCACGTGATCAAATTCACCTGAAAGGTTTTAAATTCCACAACGTGAGCCGAAACTCAATAGAAAAATAGACTAGCTTGAATTAAAAGGATAATATGCAATTCACAAGTTATATAAACAACTCAACCATGCACGCCTCACAACGGTTTTCTATCCTCAAAACTACAAGTTTCATATAATCCAAAAATTTCCAACAGTTCAACCATCATAAATAACACGTTGCAATCCAACTAGGTTTCCATAACCCCTGATGTTTTCTATCCACTTTGCACTCTTTCACGGTCTTCCATCGAGGGGCAAGTACTAATCTAATTATGCAAATTCTTTACGGTCATTTATCGCAGGACCAACATCTGCCCTAATTAAGCAATCCTTTACTGTCTTTCACCATAGGATAAGTACCTGCCCTAATTAAACAATTCTGTATTGTCTTTCACCGCAGGAGCAATCGAATCTCAAGTTACAAAAATAGTTGCTATACATTTAGAGAAGAACACAGTCATACACAAACATTTAAAGGCACTCATTCATCAATCATACATTAAAACCACAGTTCAATCCCAAGGGTTTGCTCCAAAACTTCCTAAAACCATATTTTCACAACATATACATAAATTCTTTTGGTTTTCCAAACTCAAACTTTTGAAAATCATGTACACGTACGTCCACCAAGGCCACTAGCTATGGTTCTGGTTTTTCTTTCAAGAGAGAGGAAGGGAAGCTTGTTGAATAAGATTGGGTTCAAGAACCAAGGCCACTACCTGCCACTTATATAACTCACACAGATAGATCGCTCGAGCAGTCTTTAGATCGTTCAAGCGGTCCTGCCCAAAAAGTTTCTAACTTTCTGCTACAATGCCCAATAGGATCGGGATAGAAACTAACATGCATATCTAAGCTATCACATGCATAAAACATATAGTGTTAGTTTTAGGCAACCCAAGAGGGGGGTGAATTGAGTCTTAAAAAATTAATAACAATTTTTAAAATTTTTTTAAAAACTTTTTAATATTGCAAACAATTATAACAAGATAATCAAATATTAAGACAATGCAAATATTAAAGAAGTTAGGAATAAAGAGATTGAACCGGACACCAAGAATTTATAGTGGTTTGACTTCTTCCAAACTTACGTCCACTCCTCAAGTTTTTTCTTGAGTATTTTCACTATATAGAATGCTTCACGGGCACATTCTAAGCCTTTACAACTTCAAAACTTCGCTTGAGCAATTGAATGCTTACGGGCACTTTCAAAAGCTTATATTAGCTTCAAGAAGTTCTTATGAAAACAATCTCCTATTTTTATCTAATTTCTCTTGAACTCTTCTTTGATAAGATTTGCTCACTCACTCAAACGATAAAAGGGTGACTCACCATTAAATACAATAAATGAAATAATTAATGAGAAACACTCACTCTCTTTATAGAAATTAATTTGCAATAAATGAGAAGGTAATGAAAGCTGAGGAATAAAAGTTGGAGTTCAGCAATAAATGTGAGCTTGAGAATTCTGAGTTTGATTCAAGTAATAGAACATCGATTGAAAGTTTTCAATTGGATTAAATACTGAGAAGTTACTCCTTATATAGACTCTTGTGCATTCATGACCGTGAGACCCTGACCCAGTTTATTTTGAGAATAGTTTAAGTGTTGACGGAGTTTGAGTTAACCTTTGATCTTGGTATGTTAGAGTTTTATTTCTTCGGAATAGAACGATATGTGCGTATGAGTTTTACGCTTGTTCGGGTTCGAAAGAGGTTTTTTGACAAGTGTTTAGACTATAAAACCTGTATAGTAGCAGAAAACAAGTTGAGAAAATTCCAGTGAAGATTTCAGTCGACTGAGTGGGGTTTTTGGTGGTTCAGTCGACTGACCAGGAGGGTCCAGTTGACTGGACTTGAGGCGGTGCGAGATTTTGGATTTCCAGAAGCTTTTTCAGTCGACTAGACCGTGGGGTCAGTCGACTGACCTGTGTGATGTGGCATTTTTTTATAAATATCAAACCTTGGAGATATTTTAGGATATTTTCTCTCTAGATCTGATTTCTCTCTTCCATTTTTCTGCCTTCTCTCTAGATTTTGATATGCACGAGGCTCGGTTTTTAGCGTTTGGACTGTGGATCCTCGATGTTGGTGCTGAGGGCTTCGTACATATCTAGTCAGATTTTTGTTTCATCGAGGTTCGATTTTTGAGACGTCAGATTTTGACCCAACGAGGTAGGATTCTAGACCATACTACTATATTAGGGTGTTATATGTAATTGTATAGTTTATCACCGGTAGAAAATGCACAAAATGTCATATATATATGTTTAAACCTTGGTTTTTCAGATAAAAAGCATATTTTTTGCTTTTCTTGATTTATTACATTATTTGACTTGTGGTTGGATGGTTTTCAAAGGGTTTTCTTGAAAACGGTGAAAGATGGTGATTTTTGTTGGAAAACGATGGTTTTGATTGAAATCTCAACATTTTATGTTTTGGAGGTTTGGAGCTCATCTTCGGGGTTGAATCTTAGGTTTTGAAACGTTTTGTTGAAAATGAAAAAAAATATTGTGATAATGTTTTATTGATCTCCATATTGATGGATGGATCTGTATGCATGTATAATGTATATTTGTGAAATGTTTTGTAGTTGATGCTACGGTTCGATTTTTAGAAGATTATCTAGATGTACCGGGATGACGTGTATGTGGCACGAGTTTCCCTTGGTGTAAGTTCGAAAACGTGCGCAGTGTAGGTACTCAGGTCCTTTGGGGTAGTTCCCGTAAACTGAGGCGGATAGGTGCTCAGCTCCCTCGGGGTCATAACCCATAAATTGAGTGGTTACGTTCATGGTGCTCCGTATAAAACCTGTGTGTATCTAGGCGATCCCACGATATGTGGGGGTTAGATACTAGACAGGGGTCTATAGTTGCTACCTCTATCCCCTTGTGATTAAGTCAGTACATAGAATCATATTTTTCTATTCTGCGATGGTACATTCCGCTAGGGAAATGATGTTTTGATTACTATTTTACCTTTTCTCCTCGGCGGTGTGGCCTGAGTGGAGCATACTGTTTTATTACAGCTTACTATTTTTATCTTTCCTCAGTGTGTGATCCGAGTGGAAAAGTAATGTTTTGGTTACTGTTTTTCTTCAACTGTAAAATATGATTTTGCATTGTTTAAATGCTTCGTTGTGAAGGAAAAACTATTTTGGGAGTCTGTTTGGAAAACTTGGGATTTTATGACGTAAAACCTTTTAGCTTGTGGTTGAGTTAGCTCCCACTACATCATATGCATGGTTTTGAGAACGAAAATATGGAGTTTTATGAAATAAAACCATTTTGAGGCTCGTATTAGCCTGATGGAAAACTTATGATTTTGGGTTGAAAAAGCCTTTTTGGCTCCTGTGGTTGAGCCTGTATGCTTGTGATTGCATATTTCCTATTTTACAGCTTTATTGTCTTTTCCTATTGAGCTTCGGCTCACGGTGTGGAATTTTGCTGTAAAACCTTTTTCAGGTAAGCGTGGTTCTATAGGTTGACCCGTGGTGCCCGGAGGTGGCTGAGGACAAGACGTCTATTTTATCTTGATAGGTAGTTTATACCTGTTGTATATGTTTCATGTTTATTTGTAACATGTTGTAAATCGTATACTATGATTATGGATGTATGCATGTTTTAATGCTTTCAAGAGAACCTTGGGTCAGTTGTTATTTTTCATAGTTTCATACTACGTTTTTCGTTATTGGGATCAATGGTTTACAAACGAGATTTTTAAATAGTTTTGCTTCATATAAACTTTTGTGCTTCGAGATAGATTTTGGAATGGCCTAAACTTCTTTTAAAATGAAAAGATTTCCTTATTCAAAACTCGTATTTTGTTTTTTAAAAGCTGAGCTATAGGGCTATAACTGTAGTCTTTTGGCTACTCTTTTAAATCAATAAGCCCTCTGTAGTACATTTTTATAAAGATTTTGGCATTGTTTGGTCTTTTGGTTTTAAATACCTTTTGTTTGGACGATTTGGTGGTTGTTCGGTGGCTTTTCGCGTGACCCAGAGTTTGGGGCGTGATAACTTGGTATCAAAGTTCTGGGTTTGAATACCTATGAGCTGTGGGAAGAGGGTGTGTTACCTTGTGAGGATGTGTGTGTCCTTGGTTGCATGTGTTTGGAATATGAGCATATTGATGTTGTGTATATGTGAGTATGGAGGTTGGACCTTATGATTGATCAGTCTCGTATTTGGGTTGACAAACTTGGGAGCCAAGTTAGAACCGCGTTTCATAGACGTGATTTCTAGCAGGAAATCTAAGTAGGTTATCCAAAGTGACGCGTCATTCTTGTTGGTTCTCCTCGGTATCGGTGTTGTGTCTGCATTATCGTCGTGACTATGTGCTAGCATGAATATGTGGTATGTGATAGAAATAACATGATAGATCGACCTTAGGCTATCGTATTTCATGCTTTCTTCATATACGACCTGTACACCCTTAGAGACGACGAGACCGTGGTTTAGGTCTTGGTTGTGTGACTCGATTGCTATCAGTTGCAGAAGCTGGGTTATGGGTTGAGCGTCAATCGCTTGGTATGTTGTGGAGCTCATCAGTGAGTTGGGTTCAGCCGTGTGAGATTGGCCTCAGTTGGCATATGTTAGATGTTAATACGAGCAGCGTTTGTTCAGGTGCAGATGAAGCCTAGTTAGTGGCTTGGTTATAGTAACTAGCTCCCCTCGAGAGTAGGCTAGTGGATGTCAGAGTTGTGTTATGATTGACCTTGTGAATTGAGGTGATGGGGTGTCGGAGACCTAGGGAAATCAGTCGATGTGATTGGATTAGGGATAGTAACAACCCTTCGGAGTCTTGGTATACGTGGTTCTTGCCGTGTGATGGATTAGATACGTCGTGAGCCATGCTATGTCTTGAGCCGTGTACTCGAGATGGAGTATAGACGGGAATATAGTGGATGGGAGCGTAGAGATCCTTGGCCGAGCGTATGTTGAGATGGCAGAACGTGTGGTTTTGGAGATGTTTCCAGGTAGTCAGGATATCGATGGTGGTCATCAGGATGTTGTTGGTAGTCTGAGTAGTCTGAGTAGTCTGATGACCTTAGACGTTGTGTACCTTTTGAGGTTTGAAAATTGAGTTCCGAGTGAGTGAGCACAAGGATGTGGGAATGAGTATGAGTTGTAGTTAAGCTGGGAAGAGCACGAGTTATGACTGTATGGGAATGTAAGGGCTCCTGCGATGAGTATCAGTTTTGTGAGGTTCCTTTGGGAACGCAGGTCAGTGATTTGATCGATATCCTAGTGATTAGAGGATCACGTTTGGGAACCATGTGAGGTTCATATGGGTGGCTTAGTGCTGAGATGACGCATCCTGGGTATGAGATGTCTAGAGGTTGTTTGTGTTCCACCTTAGGTCCAGAGATGAGTATGTTGTTTACCCATGGGAGCGAGGTGTGGAGTGATGAGGTTCATCAATGGGTTGTGTGGTTTGGCTGGCCTGGGGTGATAGGTGAGAAATCGTAGGGTACGATGCTTGTGATCGATGTGTGCTTTGAGAGCGAAAGTGCGGAAAGCATTTACATGGTTATGGGAGTTATTAATAACTCAAAATGAAAGGTCTCATAATTGGGTTCCTTTTGTTTGATGCTGTGCCTTAGACAGTGAGCTCAAGACTGTGACGTGATTGTGGTTCGCCTAGCAGGAGTTAGGTGAGTAAGCACAACCTTCTGAAGAGAGGTTTTGAGTGCCATGGGATGTGTGGTATCAGGTGCGCGAATTGATGATGTTCATGTGCGTGCCTAAGGTCAGAGAGAACTTGGTGTAGCAGATGATTTGAGTATCGTGATTGTGGTTGACAACAACTGTTTGAATGTAGTTGACGTGGCATTGAGATAGGACTTGCAAAGTTATTAGAGGCTAAGTGTTGATGAGTATTGGGAATACGCTTAGATTGGGTCATGGTTTCTTGTTGACCTTTTGCTTTCCTTTGGATGGAAGGAGGGAGAGAGTTTTCTTGTGGACGATTGTCTTGTAGACGACTGTCTGGTGTGAATTATTTCATCTCAGTTGGATAGCGATGCTAGGTTCTTGATTGCTTCAGTTTTTGGTTATGTTTTGAGACTGTGAAATCTCAATAGATCTATTCCCGTGTATGACCCTTGGAGTTGTGATTCAGGGATTTGTGTCGCTATGATTAGGTGATTAGAAGATGGATTCTTCGTGGCTTCGATGCGTGGTGCGAGATGCTCTACATCTGAATGTCTGTGTGTGTGACCTGGGATCCGATTGCTCCCGCGGTAGGGAACCATAAAGAATTGCATGATGGGGTTGGTATTCTCCCGCAGTGGAAGACCGTAAAGGAGTACGTGTGAGTGTGGTAAACATGATAGGTCATGGTAACCTAGTCAGTGTGGTTTGTTTGTATGATAGATGAACCATATGGGTTGCGTCCCTTATGCTGTTTATTTTGATAGACAAGAGAGTTGGTGTTGAGACGTAGCGTTCTTTGCAATGATCAGCTGAGGATCGTTGACCGTTGTGTACGTATGGTTGTGTCTCTAGCTCTTGGCAGAGCAGGGGATTTTGTTAGAACAGTGTGGCTGTAATATGTGTATGGTGAGTTTCTAGAAGACTTTTATGAGTCTGGCTTGGGTCCTGGTTGGAGCTTGAACTGCTCAAAATTCTTGGAGTCGAGGAGTAGTTGTCGATTGTGGTAAGTGTTGTGCTTCGGCATAACTGTTGTTTGTATGGATGGTAGTCCCGAGATTAGGATAAAGTATGAATCAGGAAGGATATGATGTTTGAGAAGCCTTGGTTGGCGTGGTCTATTTGGATCGACGCGACTGCTTGATATGGAACGGAAGGGCCGTGACGAGTTTAGTAAGGAAATTGCTAAGTGTATGATGCAAGTTCTAGTTGGTATCTTTGACCCGAAGAGTTTGCTATTGTGGACCCAAAGGTATGTTATATGTGTTAGGCGTATGTGGTTTGATGTTGGATGACAGTCTTTTGTTACTTTGTCAGATGATGGCGACCATGTTCGACATGAGATCGATCAACAGTTTTGGTATCAGTGATCTGATGGCGAGACGTTGAGTTGTGTAGCAATGTGCAGTGACGTGCTGTTGCACGAGAGTTATGATTTGGATGATATAGGTTGTTGGATACCTATGAGATGTTCTGT
>JAULJZ010005956.1:0-16810 GCA_032270985.1 Heliamphora pulchella | reverse complement strand
ATATATCTCGATTTTATGATCTAAGTAAAACACTGAGGTGCTTTAGTCTCGCTTAGAGAGTCAGCTGTTTCAATCCCTGCTCGCATTTGATTTAGAGTCCTGATTGCATTAGGCTTTTCTGATACTATCTGATATTTACTGATATATCATATCAGTCTCGTATACAACAGAAAATCAACATGAAGTAACCTCGGGAGAGAGAAACCGTCGGACCACCACCAGCCACCGCTTTGCCGCCGCCGCCTTCATGCGGCTCCTGCTGCCTCATCTGGCTTTCGTTTTTTACGAGCTTTATATCGTTGAAAAGCTCTTGAAATATGGGATTTTTCTGTCAAAATCTTCTGGAAACATGCCCAAACAATGGCTGAAAAAACTGTTCGAACCTCAAAAAACGCTACTTTCCCTAATAGCATTGCGCAGGCAACTTCCTAAGGCTTTTTTGACCTCTTTCCGAACTCGATTTTTGACGTACTTTATATCAAAAAAAAGAACTCAAAAATTAATATTTTTCATTGAAAAAACATGCTAAAAAACAGCCCAAATAACTGCTGAAAACACTGCTTAAAGCTACTGCTGCCGCACCCAGTGCCGCCGCCTTTAACCACCAACTTCCCGAGGCTGTTTCGACCTCATTTGAACTCTATTTTCGACGTATTTTATATCATTGGAAATCTCTTGAAAATTAGAATCTTTATGTCAAAAAATATTCTCAAAAATAGCCCAGAAAACTTTCAAAAAAACTGCCTAGAAGCTGCTGCTGTAGCGCTGTCGCCGCCAGAAAAAATTGCTGCTATTTTTTTCTTTTTTAATGCACTGTTTGGCCTACTTTTTTCTTGGTTTTTGACAGTATTTTGTGGAATATTTTACTTATATTTCATGTATAAAAATCTTCCCAAAAAATAGTTTAAAAAATAGCCCAAAAATCATAAAAACTGCCGCCGGCAAAGCCGTCGGAATCAGGCTGTTTTGGTGATTTTTCTTGCTATTTTGACATACTTTTTATTCTATTTTTTATACATAAATACTGTAAAAAAACTCACCCAAAGAAACCGTTTAAAACCATTAAAAACTTACTGCGATCTGTGGCCCATTAAAACTCGAACCACCATTGGTGCCGCCTCCATTCTTCGTGTTTTTGGACATGTTTAATCTTTTCTTAAATAATTTAAATAGATATTTAAAAACATAAAGCTAGCTATAACATCAATCCTATCTTCCGAAAGCTCACATTCAATTTATCATGATCAACTCCCATGATTACAAAAATAATAATCATTCACACAATTCAATCAAACATGAAAAAATAAATGACGATCATAAAATAGGGATTAGAACGCCTGTAAAACAAAGTTAGCAACACTTTTAAAACTATCCGGCTCCGATAATCAAAAATAAAAAAGAAAACGGCTCTGATACCAATTGTTGAAGGCAAAACTGCCTAAATCTTTAGTTTTACAAACGATTAACGAAAACAATTAACTGGACGGGCAATCGCCAAAACGGGCTCCAGATAAAACTTTTGATGACGAACGATTAAAATAAAACCCGTGCATTCGAAGTTAATTTAGAAAAATACCTTTTTCCCGGTCGAATTTTCAACTACAATTTGAATTCGAGTTGAAGCTCTTGTCAGATCTTCTACTATATTTCCTTATACGATTCTCGAACGTAATGTGGGCTACGGATGATCGAGAACTCGTACCGGTAGAACCCAGATATATTTAGTCTTGAAAGACAAGTTATGTTGTAAAACTGGATCAGCCTACCCGCATATATATAAGACTACAGTAGGGACCTGGGGAGTAATTATAAGTAAGACTTTTAGTGGAACAGAGACTCATATCAGCGGTTTCTACAATTAAGCAAACATCATATCGGTATCTGTAATTATGAAAACCAATAGCGATTTCTAAAATTTTTATAAAATATTGAATTACAGTTCACACCACTAAAGAACTATAATTGTACTCTGGCCCATAATCTCAAAACCATATAGTATTGAGCTCCTGTTATTAAATGCATATCATTTCTCCTCACGTTAAGATTTTCGATACCTGCCAATTAAATTTAATTACTGATAATTTAATTTAATCGGCATCTTGTATTCCTTAAGGCCTTCCGCTTAACTTATTTGACCGCTGAATAATTAAATCCATCTGCAGAGTTTGTTCCGGTCAAAACTTATAAGCTTTCTTAAAGGGGTATCGTCAATCCCGATCTTTCGGGATGTAGATTCCGCTAATTATTAATATTCGCCATATAAATAATACCGCTATCCAACTCACCGGGAATATAGACCTATATAAGATCGCAGATTCTAATGAATCAAAACAACGAATATTAAATATACGCAAATCAATAATTATTTCAGGATTAAGAGGATAATAAGCACTATTCATAACAACCTTGAGGTGTGAATTAATTTATATAGTCAGTACAAAATTAATTATTCGAAATGTCCCGTTCAATACACACAAAGTGTACTAGCACAGAGAGTCGAAATAGTAAACGACGCTATTATCTATTCTCCGTAACTAAGACAGTCATACAAAAATTTTGTACTACAGTCGTACCGATGGTATGTCTATTTTCATCTAAACTGTGAACATAAAACTTATATTTTGTAAAAATCTAAAATCTAATTTTTTATGTACAAACCGTACTTTACACACCAGATTAAATACAATACAGAATATCGAATATCTATACATAATATTAAAGAAATAATAATACACATACATTGCTCATAAAAATTTTCATAAAATAAAAAATTAATTTTATTAAATTAAAATTAAATACTAAAAATATGATTTTCAATATACCAACTCTAACAGTTGGATCTTGATCCGATGTTTTATGGAGGTTTTATGGACGACAGTGGTGTCAGTAGGATTTGCACATGCGGGCAGTCTGTATGGAGGTTGATTCTTCAAGTCGTGTTTACACCGTGTGACGATAGGTTTGGTATTTCAGTTGCTAGGGTATTTTTGCTGTTGTACAGTGTTCTTGGGTTTGCATAAGAGATTGTTGATGATTGATGGACTGGTGTTTGGCTTGAATTTTAGTGTTGAATTTGGGGACGATATTCCTTTAAGAGGGGGAGAGTTGTGAGACCCCGACCTGTTTCATTTTTGAAATGATTTAAGTGGAGTTAACGTATGTTTTAGGTTTATGTTCTTAAAACATGTTTGGTTGCATTGAATTGGACGAAAAATGTTTTTACGATTTCTTTTGAGGTTGTTGGACTTGTGTGCTGTCCATGGTTTTCATAAGGTCTGCTTGGTTAGT
Organism: Heliamphora pulchella; assembly: GCA_032270985.1. Taxonomy (NCBI): domain Eukaryota; kingdom Viridiplantae; phylum Streptophyta; class Magnoliopsida; order Ericales; family Sarraceniaceae; genus Heliamphora; species Heliamphora pulchella. Next base: position 13,522 of record JAULJZ010005956.1, on the reverse strand, counting down.
TGTTTTTGGACCTACCCTTGGATACTGGAAATAGTTTGAGAACCAGTAGCAATTCAATCGACTGAGGGTGTCAATCCAATTGACTAACTGGACAATATGGTAATCCAATCGACTAGATTGGGGGATCTAGTCGACTAACCTATGGCGGTGGGTGTTTTTCGAGATTCCAATAGCCTCATCCAGTCGATTGGATTGGGGATTCAGTCGACTGAATCCCTATTTTTTTGCGTGGTCTATAAATATCAGATATTGAGAGATATTTTGAGATATTATTTTTCAGATCTGGTTTTCTCCTCATGAAGCCTCTGCTTTTTCTCTAGATTTTGATGGCCTAGGGGCTCAATTTTCAGTGATAGAACAGCGGATCCTTGATGTTGGTGCCGGGGGCTTTGCGCTCATCTGGACGGAATCGAATTTCATTGAGGTTTGTTTTTCGAGGCATGGAGCTTTTGGCTCAACAAGGTAGGATCCTAAACTATGTTGTCTTTAAAGGGTGTTACGTGCAGCTATACGCTTTTCTACCGGTTAAAAATGCTTTAAATGTTGTATTTTATGTTTAAACCATGCTTGTTTGGATAAAAAGCATGTTTTGCTCTTTTTTCTTTGTTTATTACATGATAAGGACTTGTGAATGTTCATGGTTTTCAAAAAGGTAGTTTTAAAAACGGAGGATTTATGAAAAAATCTTGAAAATCGTACTTTAGAGGTTTAGAGCTAACCCTTGGGGTTGAGTCTCAGATTTGAAACGTTTTGATAGAAATGGTGAAAAGATTTTTTTTAAAAAAATATTTTTGATTGATCTCCATGATTGATGGATGATGTGGCAGTTGGCCACTGGATCTTTATACATGTTTAATGTATAATTGTGAAAATATTTTCGAGTAGTGATATGGGTTTGGCGAGAGGAATCTTTTGGGTTGGACTCATGCGTGTGTATTTTGATGTAAAACCAAAAGGACTGATTTTGGGATCTAAGGGTCGAGCTAGTCTGGGCACCAGTTGCTCCATGGTGAAAGGCCGAAAAATTACGTAGATTGGGTTTCTCTACTTGTCAGCTAGTGAATCGGGAAAGGACGTTAGTCGTGTCGGGGTATAGAAGGTCCTGTTACTTCTCGAGGCCTATATGGCCAGGTTGATTGTAAGTCTACTTGGGTCTATATGCTCGTCTGGCATCGGTGCCAATGTTTGTAAACAACGAGTTGGCAAAATATGAAAACATGTGTCTGTGCGTGCGTTGTTGTGACTTCGTATAGAACTTGTCATTACCTAACAGGTCTTAAATAATTTAAGGATAGGTAATGGGCAGGAGTCTATAGTTGTTACCTTTTTCTCAGTTGTGTGATTCAAGTGGAAAAATATTATTTTGTTCTCATATGTGTGTTCTGAGTAGAAAATAACGTTTTGGTTATTGTTTTTCTTTAACTATGAAACGTTATTTGTATTGTTGAAATGCTTGGTTTTGATGATGGAAAACCGTTTTGGAGGCTTGTGGGAGTCTAATGGAAAACTTAGGATTTTATGAAGTAAAACCGTTTTGAGGCTCATATGGTTGAGTCAAATTTATGCTATGTGATTGCATATCCTGCTTTACGACTTTACTGCATTACAGTCTGTTTCTATTATTTTTCGGCCCACGTAGTGGGATTTATTAAATTTTTTTTTAGGTGAACGTAGTCTTGTAGGTTGACCTTGAGGTGCTCGGAGGTGGCTGATGACAAGACTAATGTTTTGTCTTTGTTAGGTAGTTTATACCTTGTGTATGGATCATGTTCTGTTGTAGCACGTTGTAAGCATATGTAATTCATACGGCCGTGGTGCCCATGTATGCATGATTTACGTTTTTTGAGAGAAACCATGGGTTGGATGTTATTTTTCGTAGTTTCTTATTACGATTTTCGTTGGTTGGGGCAACGGTTTACGAAAAGGGTTTTCAAATGATTTATGCTTTATTCAAACTCTTGTGCTTCGATAGAGATTTTAGAACGACTTGTACTTCTTTTAAAAGGTTATTTCTTTATCTAAAAAGTGTATTTTTTTTTAAAAGCTTGGTTCTTGGGGCTGTGACCGTAATTTTTTGGGCTACTCTTTTAAATAAAATAAACCCTTAGTAGTGCATTTTACAAATGTTTTAGTCTCGTTTTAGCTTCATGGTTTTTCACCCGTTTGCATTTGGGCGGTTTTGGTGGTTATTCGTAGGCTTTTGGCGTGATCCGGAGTTTGGGATGTGACATTATAGTTTCTAAGTCTGCTTCTAATCTTTCCTTCTCGTCCATTTCTTGACACTTTTTTGCTACGTAAATTGTGTCGTGTGTGATCATTAAAACTTGTACAATTTTCAGAGTTAATCTGGATCTGTAGTCGTTCAACACCCGTCCACTTGCACTAAAAGCTCTCTTCGAAGCAACTATAGACACAGGAGCTGCAAGTATTATTAGAGGCAAAACTGCCAATATTATTATTTTTCTAAACAATTTTCGGTAAAAAATTAATGGAACAGACAAACGCCGAAATGGGCTCCAGATAAAACTTTTGATGACGAACGATCAAAATAAAAACTCATGCAACCGAAGCTAATTTGGAAGAATACCTTTTACTGGTCAATTCTTCAACTACAATTTCATTCCGAATTGAAGCTCCCGTCAGACCATCTACTGTATTTCCTTATGCGATTCTTGAATGTAGTGTGGGCTACAATCTATCAAGAACTCGTACTGGCAGAACCTAGACAGCTTTAGTCTTGAAGACAAGTTATGAAACTGGTTCTGCCTACCCGCATATTTATACGGCTACAGTAGGGACCTGTAGAGTAATTATGAGTTAGACTTCTAGTGGAACACAGACACCCATTAGTTGTTTCTGTAATTAAGCAAATCTCATAGCGGTATCTGTAATTATGAAACTTTACAGTGGTTTTTTAATTTTCATAAAATACTGAATTACAGTTCACACCACTAAAGAACTATAATTGCACATTAACCCACAATCTTAAGACCATCTTGCATTGAGCTCCTGTTATGAAATGCTTAATATTTCTCCCCACGTTAAGATTCTCGACACCTGCCAATTAAATTTAATTACTAACAATTTAATTGAATCGGTATCTTAAAATTTCTTAAACCTTTCCGCTTAACTTATTTGACTGTCGGATAATCAAATCCACCTGCAGGATTTGACCCGATCAAAACTTATAAGCTTCCTTAAATGGGTATTACCAATCTCGATCTTTCGAGACGTGGATTTCGCCAATAATTAATATTCACCATACAAATAATACCGCTATCCAACTTACCAAGAATATAGACCCATATAAGATTGCACCATCTAATGAATCAAAACAACGAAATTAAATATACGCAACTCAATAATTATTTTAGGATTTAGAGCACAAGGACTATTTATAATAACATTGAGATGTGAATTAATTTATATAGTTAGTATAAAATTAATTACCCCAATGTGTCCCGTTCAATACCCACAAAGTGTACTGGCACAGAGAGTCGGAACAATAGACGATGCTATTATCTGTTCCCCGTAACCAAGACAGGTTTACTAAAACTATGTGGTATAGTCGTACCGATGGTATGTTCATTTTCATCTAAACTGTAAACATAAAACTTATATTCTATAAGAACCTAAAATCTGATCTTCTGTGTGCAAGCCGTACTTTACATACCAAATTAAATACCATATAGAATAAAGGACATCCATACATAATATTAAAGAAATGATATATACATATATTGCTCAAAGATTCTCATAAAATAGAAAATTAATTTTATTAAAATTAAATACTAAAAACATAATTTTCAGTATACCAACCCTAACAAGTATATATCACGAGCTATCGCAGATAATACTAACCACAACACCTCGTGTTGTTTTCAATACTATAAAATATCAAAATTATCTTCATCTAAATTTTCTACATCATCAAAATAACGTTAGAATTCTATTATAGAACTCCCATGAATCTTAGAAAGTCACATAGTTTTTATTATAACCAATCACTGTTATGACTTCGAAATGAAGTCTTAATCACGGGTTGTGTTGATTGATGTATTATTTTAGTTTTATATTCATCATATAAATTTTTAAATGTTTCATTTATTACTTCAAGTTGGTTTGTATTACCATAAATATTTTCTAAAAAATATTGTAAATCAATATTTTTATTCCTATGATCTAGTATTGAAGCTATCACACCCTAAAATTCAGGGTCACGTGAAAAGCCTACTAAAACACTTTTTTAACAAAATATAGGTTTTTACTTGTAAAGCAATCAACCAAAATACAGCATTTGGAAGTACCTAAGGTTCATCTCTCAATACAGCATACATACTTTTCTATACATGCATAATATATCGCCTCAAGGCTTACAAAATATGCCTTCAGAAATAGGCGTCACGTGTAGGAATACATGTTTCATAACAAAAAGAAAAACTATTCAAGTCTTTCACCACCACGGGCACTTCTAGATCAACTCCTCGTGATCATCAACACTTGAAAAAGATTTCAACTAATCACACTACGTGAGCCGAAGCCAAATAAAAACAGACTATGATGCAGTAAAACAGGATATGCAGTCACATAGTATAAAGTTTACTCAATCGCATGAGCCTAAAAATGGTTTTAAAACCCCAAATTTTCCATCTGACTTACACAAGTCTCAAAATAGTTTTTCATCCTCAAGAGCAAGAATTTCAACAATGCAAACAACGTTTAACAGTTAAAGAAAAGCAGTAACCAAAATGTTATTTTTCACTCGGATCACACAGCCGAGAAATGATTCCTATGTACCGATTCCGTCGCATTAGGGACAGAGGTAACAACTATAGACTCCTACCCATTACCAATCCCTGAATCATTTAAGACCTGTTAGGTAATGACAAGTTCTATACGGAGTCACAATAACGTAAACCACCTAATTTACGGGCCCAAAACCCGAGGGGACAAAGCACCCTCCACTTTGTTTACGGGGATGAACCCGAAGGCACGGAGCACCTTTCTGAGCAGGTTTCCAAACTTCCACCGAGAAGCAAATCGTGCCCAATACACCTGCTATCCCGGCACATCTATAGAATCATTTAAAAGCCAACCCACAACTCGACTACAAAAATATTTTCACAATTATACAATAAAATATGGATAAAGATCTAATGGCCAACCGCCACATCATCTATCAAATATGGAGATCAATCAAAAATATTTTCAAAAATGTTTCCACCGTTTTATCAAAACGTTTAGAATAACTGAGACTCAACCTCGATGGTTAGCTCCAAACCTCAAAAAATACAAGATTTTTATAAACCCTCCATTTTCAAAACCACCTTTTTGAAAACCATGAACATCCACAAGTCCATATCATGTAATAAACTAACAAAGGAGCAAAATATGCTTTTTATCCAAACAAACAAGGTTTAAACATAAAATATGACTTTTAAAGCATTTTTAATCGGTAGAAAAGCGTATAACTATACGTAGCACTCCTTAACGATAACATAGTCTAGGATCCTACCTCGATGAGTCAAAACTCGACGCCTCAAAAATTAAACTTAGTTAAAACGAGATTCCGTCTGGATGGATGCGAAGCCTACAGCGTGGATAGCAAGGATCCACTAACTAATCGACAAAAACCAAGCTCGGCCTCCTAAAAGTCTAGAGAGAAGGTGAAGGAAAAGAAAACTTACTCAAGAAGCTAGGTCTTAAAAATATCTAACATAAGGTGGTTATTTATCGGCTCAGTCCCGTACAAAAACTCAGTCGACTGAACCACCACGCAGAACATCCAATCGACTGAATTCACCCCCTTAGTCGATTGAGATGCTACTGCCACCAACCAAACACAACCGAAATTGTTTAAGGATAAACAACTTACCATACATATAATGATAAAAACACATAAAACATGCTGTTCAACTACGATGGAGCAAAAACTAACACGTCACACACACACACACACACACACACACACACACACATATATATATATATATATATATATATATAACGAAAAGAAACGAAATCAGGTCTCATTGATGTTACTATAAAAATATGTATTATTTCATTATAATATTTATTAAATTTATCTTTCATACTAAATATCATCTGATAATAATTTACATTGATTAAAAATTCATCAAATATTGCAATAATTGTTTTGTAATTACAATAAAATTAATAGAGTAGTAGGAGTATAAATATAAGAAAATAATTTGGTTGTTTTATCAAAAACTTTATAAATTTTTTTATATACATTTAAATTATTTCAATCACTAGGCATTAGTGGAGTAAAATTAGTTTTCATATTCATTTCAAAAAATAAATTAATTTCTTTTCTTTGTTTTATTGCTAGTTGTAGCATATTATATGTCGAGTTCCTCCTAATTTTTACATCATGTTGTAATTTTTTAAATTTTATATTTTCTTGTTGATATATTTTTCTATACATATCAACTCTTTTTGTACTATAATTTATACATTTTATTGCTAGCCTAATTCGTTCAAGAGATTTATTGTAATATTTAAGTCCTTCAACAATTAAATTTAAAATATGTGCCGAATAACGAACATAAAATAAAGAAGCAGATAATGAAAGCTGTAAATTACATTTTAAATAGTTAACATGTCACGCCCCGAACCCCGGGGACCCGTGAACCAACCCTCAAACCGTCCCGCATAAAGGTCATCAACAATAACTTTCGTTTCATTATAGGTTTGAGTTCAAAACTTGTCTAGGAAAAATAAATTATTTTCTTTAAGCAACCATATTCTCATATCATACGTAAATATAAAATTCCAAACATATACTTTGAGTTTTCGAGAGTTTATTTACAAAAATAATATCACTACAATCATCCACTTAACTTTATGTACAAACTTAACACAAAATACAAAAGAGACACTAGATCTTTCTTCTAGCCTTTCCCAAAATACATCATTTGCCCTGGTATCGCCCCTGATTCTCGAAATTTGAAATGGTTTAGTACACATACGTGAGCCGGAGCTCGTAAGATAAAGACTAACTAAAGTATTATGCATGATTTGTGAGGTGTGATGGGTGCAACTGAAGTAAAAATACAAGTTTCATCCATTCCTTATTCGTTAACACGCACACATCCACGCACAACAAGTTATCCCATTCATTTATTCATTCATTATAACATCAACTCTTTATTTTGTATTTCTCATTCATTGAGCCTTTTTTCAAAATATTCCGTTAATTTCCATTATCCATTTTTCTTTCTCAATACTCGGTTTCTTACAAAACTGTTTCACAACTAATGAACCGGTGTCGGATGCAGTTTATAGAAACATTGCCCCATTCGCCCTTAATAGGCTACACGAAGCCATTGTGGAATGGGTTACTCTATAACTCATCATGACACAACACATTTCAGGGGCTAACCCCAGGGCATGTGGTTCCCATTTTACGCAAGTTTTTGGTCTTTAACCGCGGAGCTGTACAAGCCCAACTTAATCCACATCAATCTATATGGTTCATTATTTGTTAATTTCTTTTATTTTCACAAATTCAGGAGTTCAACCCATAACTGGTTCCTCTCGTAATCATTTTCACATATTGTCGTCACTTCGATTCCAATTTCCAATTTTTCATTTCATTTTCAAATCAAACGTTGTTTGAGTATTCAAGTTTCCTTTCATGTCACATGCATCATAACATCAATATATAATTTCTCATAATTCACATTTCATTTACCAACTTCATAAAGTACCAACACAAAATTAATTCAATAGTGATCATATCATTTGAAGGAAAAGGAATGCACCCATCATATGCATATATAGATAAGTTTGAAACCTATTTTTCCTTTCGAATGCTTGGAATATTAAGTGACATCCATGTCAAACCACAACCCTCAAATACCCATTTTATAAATCAAAACCCACCAAAACTTATCTTAATCGACACGATTTAAAGGAAAACAAACAACAAGTTCAAAAACTTACAAAATGTGCCCAATCAAGGGTTCAATTATTGTAAAAGAGTAGTCTACAAAACTAGGGTCACGATTTTCAAAAGCCAAGTCTTTTAAACAAAATACCAAAAATTTTGAAAGCTGCCCAGACCGATCGATCGGTGAAAACCGATCGATCAGTCTCTTGCCTGCACAAGAGAACTGAGAGGATCAAAAGACCGCTCGATAGATCGATCGATCGATTTATCGATTCGTCCTGCTTCAGATTCTTTTTCAAGCTAAAAACTTGATTTTCAACACTTAAAAAGATTTTTAGTACCTTTCAACACATTTCAGGTAAAGAAATAATCTTTAAAAATAGTAAAAGTTATTCAAAAATCTCCCTCGGGGCACAAGGGTTTGTAAAAAATCTTCATTTCTCAACTAAAAAGTTAGGGTTTCAAAGTTGATTCATCACATTCAACTCATACAAGAATTCATTGGTTCTATACATCAAATAAACATTCAGGTATCATGTTAACGTTCATATCTCCAGAATGTTAACCGCACCAACTTATATTTATGGTTGAGGTTCTTAGTTTCAACAAAGAAAAATTTAGGGTTTTCTTAGATATCAATTAAATTTCCAAAAATTCAACACAAATCAAGGAATTCTACATAAATTAGTCTAAATCCTGCCTTATATACGTTCCACCATCAAGAATCAAGCCTCTAGTGAGCTCTAATTCACCAAAGTTCAACACGCGCAACCACGGAGGAGCTTCTAATGAACATTCAAGCTCTCCAACAGTAGCACGCTCAAGGAAACGGAGAGATCTCGACCCCCAATGAACATAGAAAGCTCCAAGGAGCTCCAAAACCCAAACCCTAGATCACCCCTCAACTTTAGAGAGAGAAGAGAGAAGAGAGAATGAGAAAACCAACTAAAAACTCATAACATAAAGCCTCTGCCCGAGACAGACCGATTGATCTATCTAAAGACTGCTCGATTGGTATACGCGACTGCACTGTTGGTCTGACTTCGAACAAGCATATCTCCATCATCTGAACTCCAAATAGGGTTGTTCTTATGCTCAAATTGAAGTTTCGGAAGTCTACTTTCCAATGGTTCAAACCTCACGACAGGATTCATTTTTTATAAAATGTTATAACAAAATTAGTAAAGGTATGCCACTTTTCTTCACACACTTTTCATATATTTTTGTCCGAACATCCATTAGAATCTCATATTCTTTCCCGAAAATGTCTTCCATGTGTATCTAAGCTCAAAACACTCACCTAAAATATCATCAAGATCAAATTTTAATTTTTACTCCCATCAACATTTAAACATTTTAAAATAAAACGGTTCGAGGTCTCACATAACATATTCATTATTATAAGAAATATTATCTAAAGTAATAGAAAATATTTTTGATGCAATGCCCTACGAAACTAGTTATTGTCTAATAACTACACCTAAAGAATGACCGGTATAGAAAAATTTTATAGTTTTAAATATATTTTTTTACATAAATTCAAATTATTATTTAAAAAATATGCTGTAATACATTGATATTCTATAGCATTTCTAATAGTTTATAAATTAGAAGTTAAATAAATTTTTTTCTTTAAAATTTGTAAATAAATCTATCAACCTGGTTTTAATTTTATCAAATCGTTGTAAAATTCTATTTCTAGTAGTATTTTTAGAAAAACGTTGTAATTGAGAGAAAAATGCGCCTTGTATCATATATTCAAATGCCGGTTGTTTACTCATTAAAAATTGTTGTTCCTGTTATATTATGTAATCAACAACATAATTTTGTGTGCATGTAGGATCATATAAAAAATTAGTAATATTACCAGTTTGACCCTTACCTATCTGCATTTGTGTGGTGAGATTAAGAGATGCATTTTTAGGTGACTATAAGAATATTTACGTACGTGGCTAGTGCCACTCGATATGTTACTCAAAAGAAATTTATTACAAATTTTATATTTTGTTTTAACAAATACGGTGCCATCAGTATGTTTTTAAAAAAAAATTTCAAAAAATTTCTACACAATTGAAACCTTTTTGCTAAATGAATCTACAAATGCAGATACAGTATCAGATGTTGATGAACTAGTGGGTGGATTAAGAATAAGAGTAGGGAGAGTGGGATTAGAACCACCAGGTAGAAATGTAAAAATATTTTCTTTTTCATCAACAAAAAATATATTTGAATTCATAAATAAAATAAAAAATTATAATTTTTTAAATCAAAATAAAATTAGAGAATAGAGAATAGAGAGAGTAGAGAGATTTGTGAATGAAATTAGAGAGAAAAGGGGCCCAATTTATAGAAAAAAATATATAAATTTTTCTTTTTTAAAAAAAGCAAACACTAGCAGTTGGGCTGGGCTCGGATTGGCCCCAACAGACACTTAATCTCGGCCTTTCATTTTCAAACATTAATGATTTGGGCCGTCCGTTCGATGTTTGTGATCGTTAGAGGCATCTGGGCCGGGCCGGGCCTAACGACTAGTTTTTGTGTAGGGTTGGGACAGGCCAAAGTGGGCGGGCTTGGGCTCGGGCTCCTAGCGGGTGTGCTTCAGGCCGGCAGGCTAGGGCTCGGGCTCCTGGCGGGAGTGCTTCGGGCTGGCCTGGCCCATCCTGTAGAGGCCCGGTACGTTGTATTTAATTATTTTGGTTTAATTAAATTAACGAATGTGATTTCTAAAGATACATTCTGTTATGTTTGAAAATATAATAATATAAATTGGAATTAATTAAGATTAAAATGTTGGCTAACTTGAGGAGCCATTGTAGAAAGAATTACAAAAAAATAAAAATAAATAATGTAATAAAAACACATCCCGAGACCATTCCCTGTTCAGCGCCAAACAACCCTTCCCCCGTTCTTCTCCTTTCACTTGGCGTTAAACATCTGAGAACCTAGGAGAACACTATAGAAAGAGAGAACAACTCAGCCCCAACCCGTAACTAACAGCGCTGTTCGGTGGATGCTTTTTTTTTTATTTATTCGGCAGCAAGTATTTCCCGAGCTGTAGCAAACCCTTTCCCGGTTCAGTGTTCTTTGTTCAGCAAACAGGCCTTGTTCATAGATTTCTTGAGCCACAGCTACAGCAAACAGTTTCTGCACGACAAATAGCCCTTGTTCGATAAATTTCCTGAGCCGCAAGCTTTTTTTTTTGTTCGTTACTCCCTGTTCGGCAATATCAGGTAGTTCCGAGTAGTGCTGCTACCACTTTCTCTTATTTTATGCTTTTGTTTTTCTTATCTTTAACTTCCTCCATTAATGAAATCTCCCTAAAATTGTGGAGAACAACCTCATATTGGGAGATACAAGAGAAGACTTGAAGCTTGCTGACAAGAAAACTAAATCGGAAGTATCAAAAGCTCCAAGCGCTGAAACCCTAAGAGAAGGAAATTTGGGTGATTCCAAGGCGTTGTCACTACTCGAGGTAGGATCTAGACTAAATTAAGTGTTTTACATTGATTTGGGTTGAATTTCTAAATTTCCATGAAACTTGGATAAAACCCCTCTTTGATGAGAAAATTAGACAATTTAGAAAGTTACTTGCATAAAATCCTAGCTAATGGGGTTGGTTTCATGGAAATATAGGTACTTGGTTTGAGTTGTGATGTTTTTTTTTTAAGCTTGAAGTGTGATTGAAACATGAAGAATATAATGGTATCTTTGAACGTTTTGTAATTGAGAATGTGGATCTTTAAATTTTATTGTTGAATTTGGATATCAAAGAAATGATTAAAACTTGAGATCATCAAATATGAAACGTTAGTGGTCTAATCATTAAAAATTTATTTCATTTGATTATTTGTTTTTATTATTATTAGTATTATTATTCTTATTATTATTGTCAATATTAATGTTAAAGTTGTGGAATTTCAAATGAGAACTCATGGAACCGGATTGATAATATGAATAAAACGATAAATATTGATGGTTATTGAAAACATGGGATTATGAAACTACTTGGAAGAAAAGAGTTGATGTTTGAATTGAATTTCTGTTGAGTTAAGAATCGTGTAAAGTTCAAGAGATAATGAACCGATGAATAGTTTATATGATTAAGTTGGGCTTGCACAGCTCCGCAGTGAAAGACCGAAAACTTGCGAAAGATGGGGACCACATGCCCACGGGTTAGCTCCCAAAATGTGGTGGTTGTGTCATGATGAGTTATAGAGCGACCAATTCCACAATAGCTTCGCGTAGCCTATTGGGGGCGAATGGGGCGATGTTTCTATAAGCTGCGTCCGACACTGATTCATTAGGTGTGATACGGTTTTGTGGAAAATCGGGTAATGAGTTAAAAGTGTGGATTATGTGAAGGGAAGAAAGGACAATAAAATAAAATAATATCAACCTGTGTCCGTGAGTCTGTGTGAAAATAAAATAAAATACAATTTGATGAAAATTTACATCTTTATCTCAGTTAAACCCTTCACACCTCACAAGTCATGCATCATACTTTTGTTAGTCTTTTCCTACGAGTTTTGGCTCACGTTTGTTGGTTAAAATTTTTATCACAGGTCCAGGCGAACAGGAGAAGAATTAGGCTATAATTGAGCATTTCTTTTTGGTTCTGAAGATCATGTGATGTTTTTGTTATAGTTTGGACTAAATGTACGCAAAGATTGTATGGATCTTGTAAGGATCTTATGAGAACATTTTTATGTTTTGAGAAACACTGTGGACTTGGATATGTTTTACTACTCGAGTGAATTAAAATGAATGAGATGGAAATATATGTTAAGTAGTTGGGTGGACTCAAATGTGGATAGAATGCATATTTACTTTAGAATCGAATGATATGATATTCTATCGTTTGTAATTGTGATTGTGAGTTGTAATCTAGGCAGAGCCTTAATATGTATTGTAATTTGAATAATACAGGTTTACAGATAATTTGGGATAGTCTGAAAAATAGACGAAACTCTGCCAAAATTTTTTTAATTATACTTAGAATATTTTTTGAAGTTTTGGAATGAAATTTCTTTTAAAGAAAATTAAATCCAAGTGTTTTCTTTAAAGAAAGTTCTAGCTACAAAACTTGATTTTTTTTATATAAACAGGAGTCCCCTTAGTTATTCTGTAAAAAAAAATTTGGGTTATCAAGTGGGATTCACGTGCCTCGAGTCGAGGGCGTGACAGAAATTAACTAGAATTTACTTGTATAATCAAAATATCAACACAAATTGCCACAAAACACGAGGGATAGTCTAGATCCTACCTCAAATAGCCTCCAAGGTTCAAGATTTCATCAAAGTTGCTTCAAGATTTCATCAAAATTGCCTCCTAGGGTTCGGCTACCCCTTTGATTTACTCCTTGATGCTTTAATCTCACATTTCTTACTCCCAAGCTTTAGCTTCTTGCTCATTTGCCTCTAATCTAGCTTCTAACATTGCCAATTTTTTAGGAGGAGGGTTAGGGTTCAAGGGTTGATGGGGGATTCTCCCAATATTCCAAAAGAAGAAGAAGAAGAAGAAGAAGAAGAAGAAGAAGAAGAAGAGAAGAGGCGAGAGTGTTTGGCGGGGAGGGGAGGGTGGAACCCTTGCTCTCTTTTATCTCTCTCT
>JAULJZ010005945.1:0-16811 GCA_032270985.1 Heliamphora pulchella | reverse complement strand
AGCTCAATCCTGATGGTTCTCTTGCCCGCTTGAAAGCACGTCTTGTTGCCAAGGGGTATGCTCAGACGTATGGAATTTGATTATTTTGAGACCTTCTCTCCCGTTGTCAAGATGGCCTCTGTTCGCCTAATTATGTCTCTTGCTGCTACTCGCCATTGGCTCTTGTATCAGCTTGATGTGAAGAATACTTTTTTTCACGGCGATTTGCAAGAGGAAGTCTATATGGAGCAACCTCCCGGTTTTGTTGCTCAGGGAGGGTCTCAGCTGGTATGTCGTCTCCATCGCTCTCTTTATGGATTGAAGCAGTCTCCACGGATGGTTTGGTCGCTTTAGCATGATTATGCGCCAATTTGGTCTTCTACAGTCCGAAAAAGACCACACTGTGTTCTATCGGCATTCCTCTGCTGGCTGTATTCTATTAATCGTCTACGTTGATGATATTATTATCACAGGAAATGATACGGTAGGCATTTCTGAGTTAAAGCTATTTCTGAATTCTTAGTTTCAAACTAAAGATTTGAGAGAATTGAAATACTTTCTCGGCGTTGAGGTAGCACGCGGCAAGAAGGGTATCTTTATTTTCCAGCGAAAATACGTGCTGGATATTTTAACTGATGCGGGGCTTTTGCGAGCAAAGGGGGTTCAGTCACCTATGGACCCGAGTGTCAAACTCCTCCCTGATGAGGGTGATGTTTTTCCTCATCTTGACCGATATAGAAGAATGGTTGAAAAATTGAACTATCTGATAACAATGGCAAGACCAAACATCGCATTTCCTGTGAGTGTGGTGAGCCAGTTCATGGCTGCGCCTCGGGTCCCACATTGGAATGTCGTGGTTCGAATTTTACGATATCTCCACAGTAACCCTGGTAAGGGGCTACATTTTAGTGATCATGGCCACTTTATGATGGAAGGGTATTCTGATGCAGATTGGGCCGGATGCCCCATTGATCGGAGGTCCACTTTTGGATTCTCTATATTTATTGGTGGCAATCTTATTTATTGGAAGAGTAAGAAGCAGAACGTGGTTTTTCGGCCGAGTGCCAAAGCCGAATATTGGGCCATGGCTCTGGCAACATCTAAGATTTTATGGTTTCGTCAGTTGCCACTACATGCACGAGACTAGATCAAATAATTGCTACCATCTTACTTGACAAGGCTAATCTAAAGAGATGGACTATCAGTAGGAGTCTCTAAATGAGGCAATCCGGTGTTGTCATGACTACTTGAAGACTTTTCTATATCAGACATGGCCATGGAAAGCCAAGAGCAAGCAGTACGAAACAGATGGAAGCAATGAACGTTGGACAGATGCAAATGAAGTAGAACTGAACCACTAGAGTACTAATAATATCCAGAATATCATACTACATCGGAGCAAAGCCAAAGAGGAACCAAAAGAGCATTTGGAAACCCTAGAAGATTCACACAGACCACGGAACAACCCTACCCGCTATGTGTGGTAGTTCCCAAACGCCCAAGGGGATTCAAACAATATTGGTCGACATTGATAGAAGCTGAAAAACCATAGTCGCGAAGCAAAAAACTGATCTGAGGTTGAAAAAACCAAAGCCGCGATCTAGCCGTACTTGAAATCAACCAAGAACACCCAAATAGGTTGAATCGATCCTTGTAGAACCTTGAATATCTCTAATCGGCACCCATGTGAGAAGAAGAGACCATCGATCGAAGAAAAAATAGCTGCAATCACGATTTTTGAAAAAAAAACCCTAGTTGGCACGAAAAAGTCCAAAAAATTCAAAAAGAATATCAAACATTCTAGAAAAAAAAAGGAAAAATCATGACACTGATCTTAAAGTCCAGTCGATCATCTCATATTTATAAAGAAAATAAAGAACAAAGTTACAATATCTTCCTTACACTTGGTAAGACAAAGAAATAGAAGAGAGAGAGAGTAGAGGGAGCAGAGAGAGAATTATGGTGAGGGTGAATGAGAACCCAGAATTATGGTTTACTCCGTTATCACAGTTATTTATATAATAAGACAAAAAATACCAAAAGTACAATAATACTCCTATCTTAACATAACTTTATCAAAATTCACCTAGGTTGCAACTGTTAATAGTAAGACCAAGAAGAAAATTATTATTTGAGGGCCCACAATAATTGATTTAACTTTTATATACTTCCACCTAGGTATAGCCCTTAATCCAAAATCTAAACAAAAAATAATTATTTATCAATGGAAGGTTCTAAGTAATGATTAATTATTTTCTAGATGCAATGAATTGGCTTTAGAATACTGCTGTATACACCAGTAGAATTGCTTATGAAGAAAGAAGTTTTTTAAGGTTAAGGTTGATCAAATTTTACCTTTGGTTTGTGATGGAACACAGCCGGAAAGGAAGAAGAGGGAATGGAGAACAAACTTGGGTCACAATTCTTATCGCACAAAGGCCGCAATATCTCAGTTCTGTTAAATAAAAAATGGCTATTCCAATAATCAAATCTTTATTTATAGGCTAAAACCCTACTAAAACAAGAAATTAGAATCCCTACTGAAAAGGAAACACACAAATATGCAATCAAATATTTAAATGATTTCCTATTAAATATTAAATAAAAATAAACTATAAACTACACTTGTTGGACCAAAAAGGCCTCTTCTGATGTATTGGTCTCTTGGGCTTTGCTCGAGGCTTCCAAAGTGGATAACTGTGTTCTAGCTAAGGGCTGCACCATTAGTTAATCATTTTGCAAGAAAGATTAAGTGGATTATCTATATCTTGATAAAGATTTGGTAGATAAAAGCAAGCTTCATTTGTAATTTTCACTTGTAAAAAAAGCTTCGTTTATAATTTATTACCTAAAAATTTGTTAAGTGTAATGTTTAAGCACTAGATTGTTGCAGTTATAGTTGATTTATTTGTTCTCTGTTTGTAAAATGGATTAAAAATGACTGCTATGTATGACGGATTTATGTCACCATTTTATCTTTTAAAATTCTTGTTTGGTTTCTATTAGCCTCAAGGTTTTATAAATATGATTTTGATGATAATAATATAGTTTTTAAGGGATTAATAATTCATTAAAAAACTTTCACCCTTTTAGTGTTTTATAATTTCTATTTCCTCTTGATTAGATTATCTTCATCTTTCGAGTTTATCTTCAAGTTTCAAACCTTTTCTTGATTTGTCTATGTTTACCTTGATCTTGAGCTTTGATATCTTTTGGGGTTGTTAATTGTTAAAATCATTCACTGAAACAAAATGGGCTCTAAGACAAAGCATTGACACCCCTAACTTAAGAGTGGACACCATTGTCCGCACCTCTCTGTTTACTTTTGGCAAAGCTAAAAGTGTCTACACCAGCTGACATAGTATTCGGCACCTTGTTCCAACACTTCATTTCGTTTCCATTGCTTTATCCATAGTGTTGACAGCTCCTTTTTTCAAGGGTTGGCACCTTTTAACAATGTGCTTTGAGTTTATTTTAGGAAAAGCTAAAGTGTCGACACTGTGTCAATACTTTTCACTACAAAGCACTGAACCAGATCCTTGGAGGCTAAGTGTTGACACCACTTGCAAGAGTGTTGACACTTTTTTGATTTATCTGTAACCAGCTGAATACTTTGCTGGTGTCAACACCCTTTAGAATACTGTCAACACCTTCTGGGCAAAATTGAAAATTTTGGTGGTGAGTGAAATTTCCAGAGTCATTTCTGGGGGCCCTTCTATACTCCCCACAACTTTGCTAATAGGTGTGCAGTTCTCTAGCCAGTCATGATATCCACACACTCAGGCTCATTTATTTCCTCCACCTACCTCCAATGGATATACTCAAGGGGCTATATAAGAGATAAATATTTCAGATTTGGACATCAAGACACTTATTCAAAGCATCTATCTGAGCATTCAAAATTCCTATCACTCTCAATCTTTAGAAATTGCTCTGTACTTCATTGTTCTTAAATCTTAACTACTCTAAACAAATGATTGTGAGTTAATATACTCGGACTTTTAGTTCTCATTCTCGCTGTAAGAAGGGTGTGCTGCCCTTAAACATTGATTGAGAGTGTGAGTGCTACACTTTTGTGACAACAAGAAGTCAAGAAACTTGGAATTATTGAAAAGATTCTTCTTGAAGGTTTTTACCCAATTGTAAAGGTTTGGATGCACCTGCGAAGTATCTAACTATAAAGCTATTTGAAAAATAGTGGAAATACTCAAAGAGGATCTTGAGGAGTAGACATAGGCTTGAGTTGAAACTGAATCACTATAAATCTTGAGTTTACTTCTCTCTTCCCTTCTCTCTTATTTCTTTATTGTCTCATATTTATACTAGTTATTATCCATGCCAAAAAGCACTTAATTACCTAATTTTAGTAATTTAAAAATAAAATAATAAGTAATATTAATAATTCAGTTATTAGTGATTAGCTAATTTTAAGATACTCAATTGAAAATATGACATTATTAATTTGTTAATTTATGGAAATAAAAAAAATAAAAAAATAACAAAAGTTAAAACGTCTGTTACATAGAGAGAGAGAGAGAGAGAGAGAATTGAATATGTAGCGTAAAGGGGAATGGTAACTGAATTTATGTTTTAACTTTTGTTTTGTTTCATTGTTTGTACTTTTAGGAAAACTTTTGTACCTTAAATGAAACAGGTGAAAAAAGAAAACAAAAGAAGTGCATTAATAGCTAAACAAAAAATAAAAGATCTATGGCATTCATTTCAGTCGTTCACTTATAAACCGAGAAGATCTAAGCCATTTATAACTAATTTTCAGTATTACATAAAAATAAAATAACAAAAATAAAAAAATAAATATTCTATTTTCAGAGAGATACGCTTTATGAGAAAAAAATTACCATAAAGCTGGAGTTTTAAGTCTTACATTAGGAGAAGAACTATCATTCATTTGTTTTTGCCAATCCTTGAGCAGTTCTAATATTTGAATAGATAACACACATGTATATACACACTTACATATAGCGAAGAAAATGAAGATTTGTTTTCCCAAAATAGATATCAAAATCTTACGGTGGCGGTGTGGCAGCAACATTGGCGTTGCGACGGATAATAGAGTTGGAAGTATAAGTTTTGAACTTTGGAGAAAAAGGAAAGAAAGAAAAGGCATACATATTTCTCAATATAGGTATAGAGAGAGAATAAGCTTTTTGATTTCCTTCCATATGCTGAATAAGAAAAATGCATACATATGTCCTGAGATAGGCATAGAGAGAGAATAAGCTTTTTGATTTTCTTCCATCCTTCCATATACTAAATAAGGAAAAGTTTTCTTATTTCTGATTTCCTTTTATATGTCCTGAGATAGGCATAGAGAGAGATATTTTTTTAGCTTCTTTCATTTTAAACTGTTGATAATTCTTTTGAAATAATTTTAACCATTAGATCAAAAAATATATATCACATCAACACCGCTATATATATATATATATATTCCGCAACCATTATTTCTTGCCTTCATTTTCTTGGAAAATCTTGTTTAATCTTTTCTGGTTTTTTTTTAACTGTTTTTATTAAAAGTATTTTTAAAAAAAGCCAATTCACCCCCTTTTTGGGACGGCCACCCCCTTCTTGGAAAGACTAGTTATTACTGGAGGGAGGTTCGTAAGTGATTGGCTTTGTAACTTATTTGGCTGAAGTATGACTTCTCTGGACGTCCCTTCCCATGGAGGGATTCAGATGTTGTAAGGTGCGGATGGAGATTCTTCTTTGTAGAGGTTGTTGTAGAAAATGGCCGGCATTGGCCATGTAGGATTCTTCTGGTTTGAAGGATTTGTCCGACCCTAGGATGATAACAACGGCCTTCTTATGGAGGACTTTCATGCTTTGATAGTAGGTTGAAGGAATAGTGGCATACTTGTGGAGCCACGTGCGACCTAGGAACGCTTGATACATTATTTTTGAGTCGAGAAACTAGTGGTAGAGCGGATACTCCTTACGATCAAGTCCACATGCACATATCCCATTGTTTGTTCGCTTTAGTTGCCAAACCAAGAGATGGTGATTGGTTGTTTAACTAGATGGCTTACAAGATTAGTGGCGGCAGTAAAAGTGGAGTATGAGATGATACTTAGGGAGGCTCCTCCGTCCATGAACCCCCTTTGGAATTCCATGCCATTAATAAACACTAGGAGGTACGGAGTTTGTTGTGAGGAAAGGATAGTGTTTTATCATCTTCGATGAATGTGATTGGTAAGGAGGCGTCCTTCAATTTTTTTGTGCACAAAACCCAATAATCCCATGCAGTCTTCCCCATTATCTTCGGCGATGTGAAGTATAGCCTTCGTCGCTTGGGCTCGAGTTGCCTCTGAAAGTTCGAATTGGTCAAAGAACCGTTTGAACTTGGTGGAGTTATAGATGATGACCCCGCTCTTTTCCTCGAAGGTCGGTAGGGCATGCTCTGCTATGACCTCACATGCTACGGGCTCCTTCAGCTTGTCGTGATGGGAGATAGTCATCATTGAAACAGCGGGGGTGGGGCCGTTGCTGCAAGTGACCACCATCATTTCTTTACCCTTTTCTCGATGCCTAGGAAGGGGATCTTAGAGGACATCCTTATTTGGGGGGAGTTCCAAGGCTTCGTCTCTAAGCATCTTTTTGACTAGATGTCGTAGTCCCCAACAATTCCTTGGTAGGGTGCTGCACCATCCGGTGATTGCTACAGTAATTCGGATGAGAGAGATCCTTTCTTTAACCTAGTTTCTTGGCTTAAGGTAATGTCACTTTTCCATCGTGAACCGCGATGTACTTGTGCTTCTTTTACGGTTACTAAGAAGGAAGGAGGCTCCTTAAACTTGGTTCGCTTGTTATAGTCGTCTCGGACTCGATTGAAAGAACTAGGGGCAACATATACGGAGGGGGCTCGGTTAAAATCAGGCCTCCAAGAAGTGGGGGCTTGGTACCAAGGTGGGAAACGAGGGTTTTTGACTTTGACTTTGAAAAATCTTGGAAGTTGTGGTTTACGATGTGAATCTTGTAGGTGGAGCTCAATCCTTCGATGTGAACTTTTACAAGTTGGTACTCACCCATTGGATCTTGAATGTCTACGGCAAGCTCACGAAAGTGTCATACGTATGTCGGCAAGTCCTTAGAGGGTTTTTGACTTTCCCTCATTGTTATGATAAGAGAAAAGAATGAGAAGCCTTACCCCAACTGGATAGGCACACACTTTATTTATAATAAAGGTAGAGAACATCATAACATTCATACACATGCACACACTAGATAAAATAACAATAATAATAATAATAATAATAATAATAGACTAATACTAACACCCCCCTCAAGTTGGAGCATATATATCAACCATGCCTAGTTTGTTACACAAATATGAGACATATGGACCCGATAATGTTTTGGTGAAAATGTCTGGCACATGTTCCCCTATAGGAATAGACCCAAATGTGACGACCCCTTTTTGATATTACTCACAAATAAAATGACAGTCAACCTCAATATGTTTCGTTCTCTAATGGAATATTGGATTTGTGACTATATGAATTGCAGAGGTATTATCAACCAAGAGTCTGGCAGAACCTCTAAGAGAAAAATGTAACTCTGTCAAAATCTGCTAAAGCCACATAATATCAGCAGTAGCTAATGCCATGGCTCGGTACTTCGCCTCAGCGCTAGACCTGGATACCATACCTTGCTTTTTACTTTTCCAAGAAATTAAGCTCCCACCAACAAATACGGAGTAACCAGATGTGGATCTCCTGTCAAATGTGCATCCGGCCCAATCAGCATCTGAGTACCCTTCCATTCCCTTATGACCATGATCAGAAAACTAGTGCCCCTTACCTGGATTCTTGTGCAAATACTTGAGAACGCGTAACACTGCTCGTTAATGGGAAACACGGGGATTAGACATAAACTAACTTACTACATTAACTGGATAAGTAATATCTGGACGAGTAATGATCGTAAGATAATTAAGCTACCCTATTGTACGTCGATACTGCTAAGGGTCTGAAAGAATCTCTCCTTTCGGCTCTAGCTTGACATTAGAATCTATAGGTGAATCCACTCATTTGGCATTCATATACCCTTCTTGCTCCAGAATGTCAAGAACATACTTTCGCTGAGAAATAAACACCCCTTTCTTATTCCTGGTTACTTTAATACCAAGAAAATATTGAAATTCACCAAGGTCTTTCGTCTGAAACTTAGTGCCCAGGAACGACTTAAGCTCAGCAATCCCTCCACTCTCACTACCAGTGATAACAATGTCATCCACATACACAAGTAAGATGCAACCGTCTGAAATATGCCGAAAGAATACAGTGTGATCCTTTGCTGATTGCCGAAAGCCAAATTCCTGTACTACTGAGCTAAAGCGGCCAAACTAGGCTCTAGGAGACTGCTTCAAACCATACAATGAACGCCTCAAACGACATACATAAGACCCCCCTGAGCAACAAAGCATGGCGGTTGCTCCATATTCACCTTTTCCTCCAAATTACCATCAAGGAATGCATTTTTCACATTGAATTGATACAAAGGCCACTGACGTAATGCAGCTAAAGATAAGAATAATCGAATAGAGGCCATCTTGACAACAGGGGAGAAGGTACCAAAATAATCAAACCCATATGTCTGAGAATAGCCCTTTGCCACGGGACGAGCTTTCAACTACTCGAGAGTGCCATTAGAATGAAGCTTGACAGCATGTACTCACTTACATCCAATAGCTGTCTTTCCAGGAGGAAGACTTACGAGGTCCCACGTATGATTAGGTTCAAGAGCATTCATCTTTTCAATCATTAACCTTGCGCCAACCGGGATAGAAAGAGCATCTACAACAGAGTAAAGCAAAGAATGCTGATCAAGTGTAGTGATACATTTCTGAACAGTGGCTGGCAAACCATGATAAGATGTAGTATACAAGGGATGATCTCTGCAATGACGATAAGACTTGTGTAAAGCAATAGGAGGATCACTTACCTGATCAGGGGTCAGATCTAGCTGAGGAGATACTGCCTCAAGCAGAGGAGAGGTAGTGGGGCCTGATGAAGACAGTGACTCTGATATCATTTCAGAGTCACTGTCAGTGAACTGGAGAGGACTTCCCTGTAACATCAACTGGAGAACTGTCAGCTGGAAAAGGTGCCACTGGTAACTCATTGAAGTAATGATACGTCAGAGTACTCTCTACACCATGATCAAGAGGAGAGGAAGGGGTAGTTGTTGACCCATAGAACGAAGCAGACTCAACATACACCACATCTCGAGATACGATAAACCATCGCAACTCAGGACTGTAACATCGATATCCTTCTGTGTCTTAGGATATCCCATGAAGGCACATTTTAGTGCACGAGCGTTCAGCTTTGTCACAATCTGCCTGGTGTCTCTAACATAGCACACATATCCAAAAATTTTGAGGGGTAATGAAAACAGAACCTGTTGAGAAACTAACGCTGACAAGGGTGTAGCTCCCTGTAAGCTCCCTGTAAGACTGAAGATGACAATCTATTAATAAGGTAGCATGCTGTCAACAAAGCTTCACTCCAAAAGATTTTTGGAACTTTCATTTGAAATATCAGGGCACGTGCAGTTTTCAAAATATGTCTATTTTTCTGTTCAACCACGCTGTTTTGCTGTGGGGTTTCGAGGTAAGATGTCCGGTGAATAATCCCATGTGTACACAGGTATGTACCTAACACTCTACCAATGTACTCACCTTCATTATCACTACGTAGTATCTGAATAAGTTTGCCAAATTGAGTTTGGACTTCATTACAAAAAGAAGTGAAAACGGCAGGTAATTCAGAACGTTTCTTCATAAGATAAAGATAGGTAACCCGAGAGTAATCATTAACAAAAGTTACGGAATACCTAAATCTAAACAAAGACGTGACAGGACACGAACCCTATATATCTGAATGAACTAAAGAAAAAGGACTCATTGTCGTATTATTATTCCGCGACATATATTGCACACTCAAGTGCTTAGTAAAACGACATGACTCATATTCTAAATGTGTAACCTAACTCAAACTAGGACATAACTTCTTCAGACTTGCCAATGAGGGGTGGCCCAACCAGCAATGTATATCCAGAGCCTGAGATGATCTCTCAGAACATGCAATAGCCAAAATCTCATCCATCACATATAGGCCACCTACCACCCGTCTTCTACTAATGGCATTTTTCAAAACTAGATCCTGAAACACACAATGATAAGGAAAAAATGTTAATAAGCAGTTCAAATCCTTTGTAATACGACTCACAGATAGTAAGTTAAACGGATTAGCAGGAGTACGTAAAACATCAGAAAGTGTAAGCGATGGAGATAAAGCAGTTACTCTCTGTCCCTTCACCTCCATGGTTCCTTCATTAGCGAATAACCCTACCATGTCTAGGGGTCAACTGATAAGATGAAAATGTACCTGTGCAGTGTGTCATATGTGCAGATGCACCCGAGTTTATCACCCAAAATCTGGGAGTAGTCATACACGCAGCTGGGTTACTTGCAATTGTGGCTGAAAGAGCATTAGTTGTGCTTCCAATTCTCATCTGTATGAACTGATTATATTCCTCTTGGGTCATATCTATAGTCCTCTTAGAAGAAGAGGGAGAAGCATCATAATCAGCTACTGCATTGGCCACAGAAGATGTAGGACGCCCGTGTAGCTTCCAATATGAGCTTTGTAGATGTCTCTTCTCTCCACAATAGTAGCAGGATCTAGTGTCACGTCCACCATGACCTTTACCTTGCCTTCCATCACGGCTTCTACCTCGGCCTCCATCACCATGCCCATCACGTCCTCTACCATGAAATCCACCTCTACCTCCTCCACAAAATACACCCAGGGCTGTATAATCACCCTAGTTAGCAGCTATACCTCGAGCCTCTTCTTTACTAATTGCTCTGCTCATTTTCCTGAAGACCTCGGATAAAAATAAAATATCAAACCCAACCAGGATCTGAGAACGTGCTGAGTCAAGCTGTTGGTTCACTTCAACTAGAAAACAAACAACCAAGAACTGCATCCTCTGCTCTCTGAACACCTCGTATCGATTGGTAAACAGTACCAACTGATCATAGTCGTCTGCCAACACCTTGAACTCCGTGAAATAATCTGGGAAAGGCTGCTCTCTCTGTTGTATCCTGAAGATACTCCGCATCACATCATATAACCTGGACAAGTCATTAGTTGAGGCAAATGTCTCATCGAGTATGGTCCACACCTCCCGAACAGTCGTGGCATTAGCTACCAAAATCTCAACATAGGACTCTATTGAATTCAACATCTTACTAAGTAATCTTGCGTCATCCCGCTTCCATCTCTTATACTCGTCAGATCCCTTCTCGAGAGGATCTTCGAACAAATGATCTATTTTCATACCTTCAATTGTCAGCAATACCTTTTTTTTTTTCATAATACGTATGTTTGTGGTCCAGTCAACTTCGAATCTATTAATCGTATGGATGAAAAAAACACATCTGTGATTCCTTGTCTATTAGTACTCATTTGAGAATTCTCAACTCTCCTAGAACTCTCCGTCGACATCATGATATTTCAATCTCGAGAAACCGCGAGCAATCACACCAACAAACAATAGAACCTAATCACATATTTAATCAATCATAAATGGACCACTAAACATACCTTCGAACCATCTCAATAAAATCAAATACGCTGCTGCAGTAGCCCCTAGACCCTCAAAACAGTGGTTAGGGTTCTCCTTTGGGCTGTCGGAACACGTAGAAGACGAAACAGAGAGTCTGAGAAACGTTACACTAGTCGGCTAGCCAAGAGAGAGTAATCGAGAAGAGCTAGGGTTTCCAGGATTGTAGGTGTGAGGACTGGAGAGGAGAAGAGGGGCTGTCAATGCTGGTAGAGGGGAGAGAAGGGGCTGTCAGTGCTGGAAAGGGGGAGGAGAAGTAGTTGTCGGTGCTGATCAGAGGCTGAGAAGGGGCTGTCGGTGCTGAGAAGGTGCTATCGGCGCTGGAAAAGGGAGGAGAAGAGAAGCTGGTAGTGGCTTAGGGTTAGGGTTTCATGGAGGAGGCTGGCGGCCAGGGTTCCATGGTGGCTCTGATACCATGTTATGATAAGAGAAAAGAATGCGAAGCCTTACCCCAATTGGATAGGCACACACTTTATTTATAATAAAGGTAGAGAACATCATAACATTCATACACATGCACACATCAGATAATAATAATAATAATAATAATAATAATAATAATAATAATAATAATAATAATAACCAACTCTTCCAATAAGGAGATAGAAGCTGCACCCAGGTTGGTGTACCATAGGTAGGCTCTGTCAGTGAGGGATTCGAAGAACTCCAGTTGATGTAGGACGGCCGACAAGATTGCATGCAAAGAAAAGAAAAGGAATACAAATAAAAGAAACAAAAGAACATAAAGGCACACTCCAAAAGAAAATAAAAGCTCTTAATCTCAATATAAAAACTAAACTCAATAGCTCAATATCATAATCCCTATTATATAATGGCCTATTTATTGGCATTCAAAAAAACCTAAATTTTAAAGCTACTAAAAAGGAAAAATTACAAATAAGGAAAACCCTAATTAAAGCTACTAAAATAAAAGATTACAAATCAAAAAAATTCTCTCCCACCGGGAAGTTGCTCCACTGCTCTTCCATAGTTGGAAGCAATCAAAGAGATCCATGGGAAATTCCTGCGAGCGTAAGTTCGTGGAAGAATGAGTTTTTAACCAGGGGAGAGCAGGGTTGTAACACCCCGACCCTTAACATGGCAACGATATTATCCGTTTTGGGCAAAAGCCCTCATGATTTTGTTCTTCCCAGGGGATCATCCATCTTTGTATTGCTCCTGCCCAATCACGCTTAACTGCGGAGTTCTGTTAGGGTCTCTACCACCTAGGAAAATGCCTCGTTGGATGTAAAGGTCCAAGGTTTTTCTTTTATAGCCTAGGAACTCTCTCTCCCTTTCCGATGTGAGATACCAGGATATCACAGGGGTCATCTTGAAGTTTCCTTTTGGCTATCTACATTAAAGGGCCTTTCGGGACTCTTATCATTTTAGAGCTCAAACTTGAATCAGCAAACTCTGAAGTTACTGAGTTTAAAATATTTCAATAAAATTGAAGAATAAAATATTAGTAAAATTACTAAATTCTTAAATCTTAAAATATCTTTATCCAATGCCCTCTCTTTCCCCATCATTTCTCCTCGGCTCAAAAAAACTCTCCTCTAAAGAGTTATAAAG
The DNA here is from genome assembly GCA_032270985.1 of Heliamphora pulchella. NCBI lineage: Eukaryota > Viridiplantae > Streptophyta > Magnoliopsida > Ericales > Sarraceniaceae > Heliamphora > Heliamphora pulchella. The sequence continues at coordinate 3,605 of JAULJZ010005945.1, read as the reverse complement.
AAAAATAATATTTCACGAAATGAAGTTCTTGTTGGCGATGCAATTCTTCAAATATGTTAACATGTGAGCGGTGAAAAATTCCGTCTAGATGATGGTACTGAGATACTCCATAAAATGAGAGTCGAGGGATACACAGGAGTAGAAAGTGAGAACGTAGCCATGTTTACATCAATACCATCAAAGAAAACAAGAGGCTTTTAATTGCCCAATCAAGTACCATATCCTCCATATGAAACATTGGACCAATATTTAAATGTAAAAAAAAAAATTAATAAAATTTGCATGTGATCCACATTCAAGAATGGCTAAAACATGTCCGACAAGTGATAACGTGAAATATTTGTTTGAACTCGATATCTGCATCACCAAAGTAATAACAAAGTCTTGATATTGAAAATAGTTAAGAATATCATCTATGGTACTACTATCATCAAATGGAGGAAACTGGCAAAGCAACAAGATCAATGCATTGGGGAGAGGAATGATCAACACTACTAGAAACCTCAGGCTTGGGAGTTTTATCATGGATGGAGTTGATAGAAGTTGCAACAACCATTGATTGTGTAACCTATTGAGGCATTTTGGAATAAGTTCTTGTAACAGTGAAGTTCTTCTTCTAAATATTCTTCAACCACTAAAGCATCGCCATAAGCATCTTCTAAATCTATATAAAAAGCCAGCATCTCATTTTGAATTGCTAATCATAATCCAAAAAGAATGTGATTAACAACATTACATGTGTCTAACAATTTTAATAAATTTTTAAACTTTACAAAGTAATCAAAGACACTATATTTTGTTGCTTGAGATTGTTGTCAAACATTTGTTGCCTACGAAAAGGTCTAATGACTTTTTTAGAGCCTCTATATTGCTCTTAAGGTTGTTCACGAGGACTTGAAAGGCTCATATCTTCTTCAAATGAGGTCTTTTCTTATTTTCTTTTTCTTATATTTTTTTTTTGAGAACACAAAATATGAACCTTTTAACAAAAATTTACTCTCCAATGAATGGAAATATTAATCTCAATTTTCCAGAGATAGTACCTTTCTCGAGTCTCAAGAAACTTGTGGATGCTACATTGGTTGCACAGTTGATCCTTAATGTAAGAATTGAACCTGTCTAAAATTGTGCTTACTGAAGCAATGAAAACCCACCAAGGTGAAAGAGGCTTTTTATTTTATTTTAATTTTTTGGTGGGAGGGAGGCCCTGCTAGTTGAATGTGGTGAAACCAGGCTTTGATTGTAAATTTTGGGTTGGGTCTAGATATTTGGGCTGGTTTGTAAGATTTAAGAAAGGAATGGGCTGAAATGGGCTAAAGTAGGGGTGACTGATCTAAAGGAATTTAATGGGCCGAAATGGGGCTGATGTGAGTCGTAGAAGGGGTTGGTTTCCTTGTGCAAAGGGAGAGGAGTTCTTGTAACGACCCGGTAAATCCTAAATAGAATGAATAAGAGAAATAATAATTCTGTGTTTATATACTTATTTGTTGTTATAATTATAATAATTACGTGTTTATGTTCCTGTACGTGCTTCATTTTTAAGTCGGTTTTCGATGAACCTTTTCCATAGACCATACCCTAGCTAGCCCAAAACCTTATTTGGCCCAATCATCCATGTCTCAAGCCCAAACCTTGAGCTCTTAGCCTAATTCTTGGAAAAAAGCCCAAGTACCCAACAACATGCATTTTAGCCAACCCATTTTTTAAAGCCAAATAAGGCCTTATGTATATATTTAATTTATAAAAACTAGATTTTATAAACATATTTTGATTAAAAATAAAAATCTTACACTACTAAATTAAATTATTTAAAAAAAATTATGTACACCAAAAGTGCTTATAAGGCCAATTTTTAAATCTCTTGCAATTGGCTGAATTTGACCCATGCCACCTTGAATTATATATTTTAATCTTGTAATAATAGTCTTAAACTATATATATATATATATTTGGTGCCAACTATATTTTAATTATTCTATTACAACTCAAAAGAAAAAGTGGCCCTATTTCTATTTTTTTTTTGGGTAGTTAAGTGGGGAAGGGGAGAGACCCCAGGGTTTGAACCTGGGGGTATGTGGGGCAAGGGCTGCTCTGGCCATTGGAGCTGTACCACCACGTCCCTATTTCTATTTTTTTTACATTATGCTTATTTTAAACAAGGTGGTATATACTTATACTTATAATTTCCCATCTATATAATTAAATATTCAAATTAAGGCCTTTATAAATCATTTTCCAGCCATATATCTTGCCCCAAGCTTGAGTGAAAATCTCGCTAAAAGTCTCAACATGTAAGAGCCTTCGCATGGCCCCATCATGCCATTTATTCTTCTTCCATTATCTCTCCCATGCAACCCAAGCCCTTTATATTTAGAGTTTTTCCCCCTCTTTGACCAGATTTTTTCCACTTCCTTTTCCCAACTTGGAGTGCAACTGTAGACAACCATCAAATCCTTGTAAGTATGCACATGTCCTATTGGACACTAAGCACCTTTTCTCTAAAACCTTCCTACCCTCCCATCATCACTCCCACTCAACTTGAGACCTTTAAATTCAGAGTTTTTCCCCCTCTTTGACCAGATTTTTTCCACTTCCTTTTCCCAACTTGGAGTGCAACTGTAGACAACCATCAAATCCTTGTAAGTATGCACATGTCCTATTGGACACTAAGCACCTTTTCTCTAAAACCTTCCTACCCTCCCATCATCACTCCCACTCAACTTGAGACCTTTAAATTCAGCAAATTCGCACTCTTATGCACGAAATTTCTGAAGTTTTCGAGCTCTAGAGTGTTTGGGAATTTACAAAATAAGAGAGAAAGAAGAAAGAAAGAAAGAAAGAAGAAACGTTGAGGAAACTTGTACATGTTCTTCATTGGCTTCAAAGGAGACTTCACATCCCTTTCTTCTCATCATCATTCCAGCACATATAACGAAGAAATCTAATACATATGCATGTATTTATGCCAACCCGTTGGTCCTTAAGGCTCGTAGAATGCTTGTGTCTCATCTCTTTCTCATAGGATGGAGATATGAACAATCTGCTCCCGCCCCCTTTTTAATTTTCCCTTCTAAAGTCCCTTTTTTTTTTAGTTTTAATTCTTGATTATAGTCTATAATTCATATATAAATCATATATATGAGGGGTATAGTTATGCAATGAAGGACCAATGACTATAAGGGTTGTGCATGCATGGTTTTTGTATTCAGTTCTAAGATTCTAGTAATATTTTCTTCTTTTGTGCAAATTTATTTTTGGGACAAATCTCAAATTTTTGGTCTAAAATTTTTACGTCATACTAAGTCTTTTTTAGCAAGGCCAAGTCCCAAAGCTTCCTAACATCTATTTCCACTCCAACAAAAATAATCAAAAATTATTCATAAAGTAGGGCACTGTTTATATTTTTAAATCAAGGTGATAGATTCTGTCCCCTATTTAAAATTCAGTCTTGATCTGATACTCATTCTTATTTTAAATAAAACTCATGTTTAGAAGTATAATTTAGAAAAGTTTTCTGTTAGTACTAGCTTATTATTATTATTATTATTATTATTATTATTATTGTGTGTGTGGTTACATGGTTGTTATGGTATTTTTCCTTTATT
>JAULJZ010005924.1:0-16814 GCA_032270985.1 Heliamphora pulchella | reverse complement strand
ATCGTCGTGTGCGTCGGGATATACGTGAGAAGATCATTGGGTCGTCTCGGATCGTTGTTCTGCATTAAAAAAACTTGTTCAAGTTTCTTGAAGGTATATTTAATCATAATATATCAGTTTATTGTTATCGTTTTTCATGATAAACGCATGTGCCGTTTTTTACGGTCAGGGTGCCAATTCTTAATTATTGTTTTTCGCATTCCAACAACCACGACCAACCAAAACAAGAGACGTTCAACATCCCTCTTCATGGTTTCAGTCAACAGGACCTCATACTCCAATCGATTGAAAAGCCACTAGAGGAGACCCAATCGATTGAATCCCATAATTTAATTTATCGAAAAGCCACAACAACGACCACCAAATAATAAATGCCAACTCAACCCCAAAATCGAAGCAACCAAACTCCTCTTCGATACCTACGGATATACCCAAGCCCAAAACAACCAAAAAACACCACGAACACCCATTTCATCCAACCAAAACCCACCAAACACGCTTTAAGCCCCAAAACTGACTTTTTATGCATTTTTAAATGTTAAAAATACACACGATTACACGTAGCACCCTATAAGACATGAGAATCTAGGACCCTACCTCGTTGAGTCAAAAACTCAACGCCTCAAAAAATGCACTTCGTCAAAATGAGAATCCGTCCGGATAAATGCGAAGCCCTCGACACGAATAACACAGATCCACTGTACAATCGCCAAAAACCAAGTCCTGCGCCCCCGAAAGCTGGAGAAAAGGTAGAGAAAACTTGTAGAGAGAGAAAAAGATCTTAGAAAAAGATATTTTGGCTCAAAAAGATATTTTGGCAGATTTTATAGATTATCGCACCAGGCCTCCACCGCTCGAGTGCTCAAGCCCTGCTCGAGCGGACCCCTACCGACATAACACTCTGCCACACCATCGCACGAGCAGACGAGCACTACCTGAGCGGTCTCCTCACCGGCCCACTCTCAGCTACCAGCCCGCATGAGCGCACAACCACCACTCGAGCGGTCAACGTTGGGAGAAAACCCAAACGAGGAACAAAACCAAACCCCCACATGCATAACACAGATATAAAATGGTAGCTAACACACTGAAAAATATTGTAAAAATTAAAACAGGTTAGGGTCTCACACTAGTAAACCAACATATAATCCTTAGTCCTTATTAGGTACTTGATTATATTCTTTACCGCAGTCTAATGCTCCTGCCCTAGGTTAGACTGATATCTGCTAACCATGCCAATGGCAAAATAGATGTCAGGTCTAGTGCAAAGCATATCATACATGAGGCTTCCTATTACTGAAGCATAAGAAATTGTCTTCATCTTCTCTATCTCATCAGGTGTCTTAGGACACTGATCCTTGGATAGAGTGATTCCATGCCTGAAAGGGAGAAACCGTTTCTTAGAATCTTGTATGCTAAAATGAGCACGGATATCATCAATATACTTTTCTTGAGATAGGCCCAGCATTCTTTATTTTCGATCTGCACAAGTTTGATCCTAAGGAAGTAACTGGCTTCTCCCAAGTTCTTCATATCGAACTTTCCAGATAACCATGCATTAACCGTATATAATACCCCCACATCGTTTTTGATGAGCTAGATATCATCAATACAAAGTACTAGGAAGATCACCATGCTTTCTTCACGCTTCTTGTACACACAGGTCTCATTCGGACTCTAATCAAAATAATTAGACTTAATGGCTTGATCAAATCGAGTGTTCCAAGACGTCGATGCCTTCTTAATTCCATAAATGGATCTCTTAAGCTTACACAATATGTGTTTTTGGCCCTTTGCAATGAATTCGTCTGGTTGTATCATATAGATACATACATCAAGACGCTCTACCAACTGAGCTATATCCCCCCGAGCCAAGTGGAGCATGCATGAAGGAGTCAGAAGCTTCTTCTATTCTTTTCCCTGGCGCAGCTGGGCCATCCTGGACTTGAACCAGAGACCTCGCCCGTGAAGTAAATCATCGCACCTACGGTCCAACCAATTGGAAGAGAATCAATAGATTCCTTTTCGGGAGCGATTCATCCTTCCCGAACGCAGCATACAACTCTCCGTTGTACTGCGCTCTCCAAGTGTGCTTGTTCCCCCTTCTTCCTTACCATGGCAAGTCTTGGCATCCAATTGTTAAATTTCGTAATTGAAATGAGCAGCAATAGATAAGAGAATTCGGATAGACTTAAGTATGGCTACCAACAAAAATATTTCCTTGTAATCAATCCGTTCTTTCTGAGTGAACCCTTTAGCAACAAACCTAGCTTTGAAGGTTTCAACCGTCCCGTCTGCTTCTCTTTTCCTCTTGTAGATTCACTTACATCCAATGGATTTTATCCCTTCGGGTGGTTTTACAAGTTCCCAGACCTGATTAGAATACATAGATTCTATCTCTAAATTAATAGCCATTTACCAAAGATCTGCATCTTCGTCTTGAAGTGCTTTATTGTAGTTACAGGGCTTGGTATCTAGTTCTACATAGATTCTATTAAAAGACTCTCCCAGGAACATATATAGATCAGGATGATGAACAATCCTCCCACTACTACAAGGTACTACATGTGTCTATGTACTAGCAATAACACGCTGTACAAAATCTGAACCCTGTGCATCAGCACCTTGTTCTTGATTTGTACCTGTCCCGATAATTTCGCCATTACGACGACGTAATGGGATATCAGTGACTTGTTATTCCGTTCTACTAGTATTTTCTCTCAGTTATTCCAGAATAATTTTTCTGTTGGGCCAGTGATCCACAATATAATCCTCTTCTAGGAATCGGGTATTAGTACTAAAAACGACCTTCTGATCCTTAGGATTATTAAACAGACCACCTATCATTCCCTTGGGATACCCCACAAAGAAACAGACTTGTATCCTCAATTTCAACTTACCCACGTTGCCTTTCAGCACATGTGCTGGACACTCCCAAATCTAAATGTGTTTTAGACTAGGCTTATGCCCAGTCCATAATTATGTGGGAATAGAAGGTACTGACTTAGAAGGTATCAAGTTCAGAATGTAAGCCGTTGTCTCTATAATTCATCATTGACCTTACCATCTCCATAAGAGTCCTATTCCTTTTTTCTGATACGCCATTCTACTGTGGAGTCTTAGGTGCAGTTAATTAGGATATAATCCCTTCTGATAATAGGTAGTCCCTAAACTCTCCAAAGAGATATTTTCCACCATGGTCGGATCATGGTGATTTGATACTTTTACCCAGACGCTTTTCCTCCTCCGCTTTGAGTTCTTTGAATTTTTCAAAGCATTCAGACTTACGATACATCAGGTAAATGTATCCATACCTTAAGTAGTCATCAATAAAACTGATGAAGTACTTGAAGCTAACTCTAGCCCGAATTGTAATAGGACCACACACATCAAAATGAACCAGCTCAAATGGCTCTTTAGCTCTTTAGCTCTATAGCCTTTGGCTGAAAAGGGCATTTTGGTCATCTTACCTTCTAAGCAAGATTCACAGGCTAGAATTGCCTCTATTTTCAATGAACTCAATGGTCCATCTACTACCAGTCTGTTTATCTTTTTTAAATTAATATGACCCAAGTGTAAGTAACAAAAAAACGTTAGGTTCATTAAAGAATTAAACTTTCTCTTATATGGTAATATAGATGTATTATTCATTTCAATTAATTGCAGTGTATGAGATATAGAAGATACGACATACAAATCATACACTAATGTATTAGAACAAATAAAATGTTTATTTTTCTTCACAACCACAGAGTCATCAAAATGAACAGAATATTTATCCCTTATTAAACTCGAGACTGAAATTAAATTTCTTCTAATTGAAAGTACATAAAGATAATCTTTTAGAAGTAATATTCTATCTCTACTAAAGCTAAGATTGACATCTCCTTCTGTAACTCTACCACCCTTGTATTCTTGCTCATGTGTAGGTAAATTTTTCCATCATTAAGCTGCCTGGTTTTCTAGAACCCTTGCAAAGAATTGCAGACATGATTACTGGCTCCTTTATCTACACACCAGGTTCTGGTAGATAACACCTCTAAACATGTTTCAACTACTAGTGAACAGAAATTACCTGATTTGGTATGCATACTGAGAAAAATTAGACACTGTTTTTTCCAATACCTAAACTGGTTATAGTGATAGCACTTGCCTCTCGGTTTCTTCACACCAGCTTTTGATCCCTTAACTGCTTTTGAACTTGTGTTTTTCTGTATCTGAATCTTTTTCTTCTTCTTGCCTTTTGGCATAGACGAAGAACCTTTCTCAGCCGCATACACAAAACCTAGCTTCCTAAGAACACCCTCAGCTGCTTGATGTTTCTTAAGAAGTTCTGCCAGTGTGTAACTGAGCTTATTCATAGAATAGTTCAGGCAGAACTACATAAAACTTTTAGGTAGTAACTGGAGTATGATATCGACCTGGGTTTCCCCGTCAATTCTAGCTCTAAGGATCTCAAGTTCATTCAGAAAACTGATTATCTTCAGAACATGATCCCTAACTAGTGTACCTTTAGCCATGTTTGCATTCATTAGAGATCTCATGGCCACCTACCGAGCAGCATAATTTTGATCCCCAAACGTATCTTTGAGGTTCATTATCATGTAATAGGCACTGCGCATAGACTGATGCTGATACTGTAAAACATTTGACATTGAAGCCAAAATGTAACAATGAGCCATCTGATCAGCTTTCTGCCACTTCTGATGTGCCTAAGTTTCCCTTTCGGTAGCCCCTTCATCAGGTACTGGTGGACATATCTCAGTTAACACAAACTTGTAATCCTCGGTAGTTAATACAATATCTAAGTATCATTTTCAGTTAACATAATTTGGTCGCGTAAGTTTTGTTTTTTTTTAGTATAGAAGCGAGTGGATTGAAAGCTATTTAATCACGTAATTAAAAATACCGTTAATTATGATGAGCAAAACTTTGAATTCATTTTAATTTGGTTCCCTCTACCATTTTAAAATTAATTTGCAAGTAGTTTAGAATCTAGTGAATAGCATGCCTCGATGGGAGGACATCTACTATCCATCATTAGTCTAGACAGGCCAATTTCTTTTAATTTTATTATCTAGGCAACTGATCATGTCAAGTAAAATTAAATAGCTGACATTGTTTTGATCCAGTATATAATAGTAGTGACTCAGATGGAGATGATATTATTATATACAACTAAGTTTTAACCACCACCTAATCTCAAATCAATCGCTTCGCAATAAACCCTTCAGATGGAGAAGTAATCCACACTAACAATAATCCAAGATATCTAATTTTATAAAAAAATCATCTTAAACGACATATTTCGTAAAAAAATAAAATATCTAAAATTGTTTCATTTAATTAAAATTAATTAATTAAAAAAACTTAATTTTATTACCATTACAAAATTTTTTAATTAAAATCAAAATTTTAAATTAATTAAATTAACATGTTAAATAAAACAAATATGCAATCATCTACGCAGTTTATATATTTCTATAAACACGATAAATATATCCCGATTTTATGATCCAAGTAAAACGCTGAAACGTTTCAGTCTCCCGTAGAGGATAATTAAGCTGTAATAATCCATATCCGTCTATAATTCCCGTGTCCTGATTGTATTAGACTTTCCTAATACAGTATGATATATAGATATATCATATATCAATCTTGTATATGTTAGAATATTGATCAAAACAGCCCTGGGAAAGAAAAAATCACCTGCAACCACCGGTGCCGCCAACTTTAGGTGGTTTCTGTCGCCTCATCCAAACTTTGTTTTTGATGAACTTTATACGGATGGAAAGCTCTCGAAAAATAAATTTTCTTTTTCAAAAATTTTGCTCGAAAACAACCCGAAAAACTGTCAAAAAAAATAGCCCAAAACTGCTGTCGCCGCCCAAAAAACTGTCATGTTTGGGCTTTTTTCGATGCTTTTTTGGTGCTGCTTTTTTTTAGAAAACTAGCTCAAATGTCCAGCCACATGATGCTTCCAAGAATGCCTCGAAAACAGTCTAAAAATGCCCGAAAACAACCCTCGAACAGCGCCGCCCAGCGCCACCACCGCCCCACCTGTTTGCCGTCTATTTGTACACTATTTTGGTCCAACTGTTTTCTAGTTTTTGGACAATTTTTAAAGTACATTTTGTTGCTATTTTATGCATAAAAACTGTTCAAAAAATAGTCCAAAAAAATATCAAAATCGCCGCTGGAACAGGGCAATTTTTAATGATTTTTTCTGTTCTTTTTAACTTATTTTTGCTACTGTTTTTAATTCATAAATACTGCAGAAAATTCACCAGAAAAATCGTTTAAAAACCATTAAAAACTTACTTCGATCTAGGGCCCGTAAAAACCTGAACCACCACCGGTTCCGCTTCTATTCTTCATGTTTTTAGATATGTTCAAGATTTTCTTAAATAATCTAAACAGATATTTTGAAAATAAAAACTAGCTATTACATCGATCCTATATCCCGAAAACTCACATTCGATCTATCACGGTCAACTCCTGTGATTTAAAAAACTAATCATCATTCAAACTCATTCAATCAAACATAAAATTAAATGATGATAATAAAATCGGAATTAGAACGCCTGCAAAACAAAATTAGTAACAATTCTAAAACTACCCAACCCCGATAACCGTAAACAAAAAACCAAACAGCTCTGATACCAATTATTGAAAGAAAAACAGCCGAAATCTTTAATTTTGCAAACAATTGTCGAAAAAAATTAACTGGACAGGCAAACGCTGAAACGGGCTCCAGATAAAACTTTGTATGACGAACGATCAAAATAAAACTCGTGCAACCACTTTTAATTTAGAATTATACATTTTTTCCGGTCAAATCTTCAACTACGATTTGAATTCGAGTTGAAACTTTTGTTAGATCTTCTACGGTATTCCCTCATGCAATTCTTGAATATAGGGTAGGTTACAATCTATCAAGAATGCGTACCAATAGAACTTGGACAGCTTTAGTCATAGAAGATAAGTTAAAAAACTAGTTTAGCCTACTCTTATATTTATAGAGTTACAGTAGAGACCTGTAGAGTAATTATGAGTAAGACTTCTAGTAGAACAGAGACACATATCAGCGGCTTCTAAAATTAAGAAAACCTCAAAGTGGTATCTACAATTATGGAAACCAGCAGCGATTTCTGTAATTTTCATAAAATACTGAATTATAATTCACACTACTAAAGAACTATAATTGCGCTCTGACCCATAATCTCAAGACCATCTTGCATTGAGCTCCAGTTATTTAATGCTTATTATTTCTTTCCACGTTAAGATTTTCAATACCTGTCAATTAAATTTAATTACTGACAATTTAATTTAATCGGTATCTTGAAATTCCTTAAGCCCGTCCGCTTAATTTTTTTGACCGCCAGATAATCAAATCCACCTGTAGGGTTTGGTCTGGTCAAAATTTATAAGCTTCCTTAAGGGGGTATCGTAAATCTCGATCCGTCGGGATATGGATCCTGTCAATAATTAATATTCACCATCTAAATAATACTGCTATCCAACTCACTAGAAATATAGACTCATATAAGATCGCACCCTCTAATGAATCGAAATAATAAATATTAAATATACGCAAATCAATAATTATTCTAAGATTAAGAGCATAAGCACTATTCATAATAATCTTGATGTGTGAATTAATTTATATAGTCAGTATAAAATTAATTACCCCTAAATATCCCGTTTAATATACACGAAGTGTACTAACATAAAGAGTCGGAACAATAGACGACGCTATTATCTGTTCTCCGTAATCAAGATAGGCCTACTAAAACTCTATACTACAGTCATACCGATGGTATGTCCATTTCTATCTAAATTGTGAACAAAAAACTTATATTCTGCAAGAACATAAAATCTAATTTTCTGTGTGCAAGCCGTACTCTACACACTAAATTAAATACTGTATAGAATATTGGACATCCATTCATAACATTAAAGAAATAATATACATACATTACTCATAAAGATTCTCATAAAATGAAAAATTTATTTTATTAAAATAAAATTAAATACTAAAAATATAGTTTTTAGCATACCAACTCTAACATGGATTATTTTTGGTAACCGAGTATCCAAAATGGTGGCCAACATTACCCCGATTTTGAACAAGGGCGTACGCATCCGAGTTGTCACGCCCCAAACTCTGGATCACGTGAAACGCCTATAAACAACCATACAAACACCCAACCCGATGTTCACTCTCAGATAAAAATGTACATGCATTGTATATAATCGCCAACCGGTTTACAATACATAAGGTTTCAACACTAAAAATATGTAATAACATACATGGTCTAAAAAAACAAAAAGGAAGACTACAGATCTTCCACCTCTCCAGCACTTTCGAATCAACCAGCGTGACCGGTACCTGAAAAATATTTCAAATTCCATACCGTGAGCTAGAGCTCAGCAGAAACCAGACAAACATGAAATAGAACCTAAACATGCAAGGAAAACAATGTGCGATTTTCGACTCACACGAGCCTTGAAAATGGTTTTTTTATCACAACTCAAACAAGTCTCAAAAGAAAGCATTTGAAAAACAGTTTTATATCACGACTCACATGAGCCCCAAAAGAAATCAAGTATATATATATATATATCGATCGACTCTCACGAGCCCCAGAAATAGTTTTATAAATCCAAGAGAATTTACATGCAACAAATGCAACTCACGCAACGCAACACCTGCCACCCACACGACGCAACACATGCATCTTCAGGATCACATTTTCATCCCTCAGATTCACACCCACACGCATCGTCAACCAATGTCAACGTGTATTGGACCACATTTCCATCTATTATTAACCAAAGTTAACGTGTATCGGACCACATTTCCATCCATTGTCAATGACATGCACATACATAAATAAAGCCAGAGTTTTATATATTCACAAACCATGTACAGACACTACGTTTTCCATAACGACACCACGTGCCACATAACCCGTCCCAACGTCACATGCCACACACCCCGGTGCGACAACACATGCCACACACCTAACGTCCACTCACCCGGAAAACTAATAACCTACAAGGCAAAACCTAACCCGAAGGCCAATACCAACCTTCCGCACCACGATTTTTACAAACGTTTTAACAAAACACTATCTTTTCCCAAAACTCCTTTTTTAGAAAAGAACCACGGGTCCAAACACGCCCTGCACCCAACGATACACAAACACCACGCACACACAAGTTCACTAACTCCACACACCAAACCGTGCACCGACACCACACTAAACTAACCCACGTCACTCCCGAGGACGACCATAAAACACAAAGCAACACTACGGCCCCACCATGACCAACCAAAACAAGAGACAACCAACATCCCTCTTCAAAGTTTCAGTCGGCAGGACCTCATAATCCAACCGATTAAAAAGCCACTAGAGGAGAGTCAGTCGATTGAACCCAATTCAATCTATCGAAAAGCCACAACACAACCACCAAATAATAAATGCCCTCTCAACCCTAGAATCGAAGCAACCAAACTCCCCTTCGATACCCACGGACATACCCAAGCCTAAAACAACCAGGAAACACCATGAACACCCATTTCACCCAATCGAAACCCACCAAACACGCTTTAAGCCCCAAAACTGAATTTTTATGCATTTTTAAACGGTAAAAACACACACGAATACACGTAGCACCCTTATAAGAAATGAGAGTCTAGGACCCTACCTCGTTGAGTCAAAAACTCGATGCCTCAAAAAATGCACTTCGTCAAAACGAGAATCCGTCCAGATGAACGCAAAGCCCTCGTCGCGAATAACACAGATCCGCAGTCCAATCGCCAAAAGCCAAACCCCGGGCCCCAAAAATCTAGAAAGAAGGTAGAGAAAACTTATAGAGAGAGAAAAAGATCTTAGAAAAAGATATTTTGGCTCAAAAAGATATTTTAGCAGGTTTTATAGATTTTCACATCAGGCCTCCACCGCTTGAGCGCTCAAGCCCCGCTCGAGCGGATCCCTACCGACATAACACACTACCACACCATCGCTCGAGCGTATAACCACCGGTCGAGCGGTCAACGCTGGGAGGAAACCCATACAAGAAACAAAACCAAACCCCCTCATGCATAACACAGATATAAAATGGTAGCTAACACACCAAAAAACATTGCATACACCAAAAAATGGGTTAAGGTCTCACACTAGTAAACCAACATATAATCCTTAGTCCTTTTTAGGTACTTGATTATATATTCTTTATTGCAGTCTAATGCTCTTATCCTGGATTAGACTGATATCTACTAACCATGCCAATGGAAAAGTAGATGTCGGGTCTAATGCAAAGCATATCATACATGAGACTTCCTATTGCCGAAACATAAGGAACTGTCTTCATCTTCTCTATCTCATCAGGTGTCTTAAGACACAAATCCTTGGATAGAGTGATTTCATATCTAAAAGGGAGAAACCCTTTCTTAGAATCTTGTATGCTAAAAGGAGCACGGATATCCACGATATACTTTGCTTGAGATAGGCCCAACATCCTTTATTCCGATCTCACACAAGCTTGATCCCAAGGATATGATTGGCTTCTCCCAAGTTCTTCATATCAAACTTCCTAGATAACCATATATTATCCGTATATAATGCCCCCACATCATTTTCGATGAGCAACATATCATCTACATAAAGTACTAGGAAGATCACCATGCTTTCGTCACGCTTCCTGTACACACAGGACTCTTCCGGACTCTTATCAAAACTATAAGACTTAATGGCATGATCAAATTGAGTTTTTTAAGACCTCGATGCCTACTTAATTCTATAAATAGATCTCTTAAACTTATACAATATGTGTTACTAGCCTTTTACAATGAATCCGTCTAGTTGTATTATATAGATACACACATCAAAACTTTCATTAAGGAAAGCTTTCTTGACATCTATTTGTCAGATTTCGTAATCGAAATAAGCAGCAATAGATAAGAGAATTCAGATAGACTTAAGTATGGCTATCGACGAAAAGGTTTCCTCATAATCAATTCGTTCTTTCTGAGTGAGCCCTTTAGCAACAAGCTAAGCTTTGAAGGTTTTAACCTTCCCGTCTACTTCTCTCTTCCTCTTGTAGATCCACTTACATCCAATGAATTTTATCCCTTCAGGTGGTTCTACAAGTTTCCAGACCTGATTGGAATATATAGATTTCATCTCTGAATTAATAGCCATTTGCCAAAGATCTGCATCTTTGTCTTGAAGTGCTTTATCGTAGTTATAGGGCTTGGTGTCTAGTTCTGTCAGGATCCAATTAGAAGACTCTCCCAAAAACATATATAGATCATGTTGATGAACAACCTTCCAATTATGACGAGGTACTACATATGTCTGTGTACTAGCAATAGCATACTGTGCAGAATCTGAACCATGTGCATCAGCACCTTGTTCTTGATTTGTACATGTCCCGATAATTCTCCCACTACGACGAGGTAATGGGATATCAGTGACTTGTTCTTCCGTTCTACTAGTATTTTCTCTCAGTTATTCCAAAATAATTTTGCTATTGGGCTTGTGATCCATAATATAATCCTCTTCTAAGAATCGGGTATTGGTACTAACAATGACCTTCTGATCCTTAGGATTATAAAACAGACCACCCATCATTCCCTTGGGATACCCCACAAAGAAACAGACATTGATCCTCGATTTTAACTTACCCGCGTTGCCTTTCAGCACATGTGCTGGAGAATCTCAAATCCAAATGTATTTTAGACTAGGCTTATGCCCAGTCCATAATTATATGGGAGTAGAAGGTACTGACTTAAAACGTATCAAGTTCAGAATATAAGCCGTTGTTTCTATAACTCATCATTGACCTTACCATCTTTATAAGAGTCCTATTCCTTTTTTCTAGTACACCATTCTGCTGTGGAGTGCCATGTGCAGTTAACTGGGATATAATTCCTTCTGATGACAGGTAGTCCCTAAACTCTCCAAAGAGGTATTTCCTATCATGTTCGGATCGTGGTGATTTGATACTTTTACCCAGACGCTTTTCCGCCTCCGCTTTGAATTCTTTGAATTTTTCAAAGCATTCAGACTTACGATGCATCAAGTAAATATATCCATACCTTGAGTAGTCATCAATGAAACTGATGAAGTACTTAAAGACATCTCTAGCCCGAATTGTCATAGGACCACACACATCAGAATGAACTAGCTCCAACATCTCCTTAACTGTATAGCCTTTGGCCGAAAAGGGCGTTTTGGTCATCTTACCTTCTAAGCAAGATTCACATACTAGAATTGTCTCCATTTCTAATGAACTCAAAGGCCCATCTACTACTAGTCTGTTTATCCTTTTTAGATTAATATGACCCAAGCGTAAGTGCCAAAAAAATATTTGGTTCATTAAAGAATAAACTTTCTCTTATATGATAATATAGATGTGTTATTCATTTCAATTAGTTGCAGTGTAGGGGAGATAAGAGATACGACATACAAATCATCCACCAATGTATCAGAACAAATAAAATGTTTATTTTTCTTCACAACCACAGAGTCATCAAAATGAACAGAATATTTATCACTTATTAAACTCGAGACTGAAATTAAATTTCTTCTAATTGAAAGTACATAAAAATAATCTTTTAAAAGTAATATCCTATCTCTACTAAAGCTAAGAATGGCATCTCCTTCTACAACTGCTACCTTCCTTGTATTATTATCCATGTGCAGGTAAATTTTCCCATCACTAAGCTGCCTGGTTTCCTAGAACCTCTACAAATAATTGCAGATATGATTACTGGCTCCTGTATCTACATACTAGGTTCTGGTAAATAACACTTCTAAACATGTTTCAACTACTAGTGAACAAACACTGCCTGATTTGTTATGCTTACTGAGAAAAATTAAACACTGCTTTTTTCAATGGCTAAACTGGTTACAGTGATAGCACTTGCCTCTCGGCTTCTTCACACGAGCTTTTTGTCCCTTAACTGCTTTTGGACCTGTGTTTTCCTGTATTAGAACTTTTTTCTTTTTCTTACCTGTATCTGAACCTGGTTTCCTAAGAACACCCTCAACTGCTTGAAATTCCTTAAGAAGTTTTGCCAATGTGTAACTGAGCTTATTCATAGAATAGGTCAGGCGGAACTACATAAAACTTTCAGGCAGTAACTGGAGTATGATATCGACCTGGGTTTCCCCGTCAGTTCTAGCTCTAGGGATCTCAAGTTCATTCAGAAGACTGATCATCTTCAGAACATGATCCCTAACTGGTGCACCTTTATCCATGTTTGCATTCATTAGAGATCTCATGGCCACCTACCTAGCAACATAATTTTGATCCCCAAACATATCTTTGAGGTTCATTATCATGTAATAGGCACTGGGTATAAACTGATGCTGATGCTACAAAATATTTGACATTGAAGCCAAAATGTAACAGCAAGCCATCTGATCAGCTTTCTGCCACTTCTGATGGGCCTAGGTTTCCCTTTCGGTAGCCCCCTCATCAGGTACTGGTAGACATATCTCAGTTAACACAAATTTGTAATCCTTGGCAGTTAATACAATGTCCAAGTATTGTTTTCAGTCAACATAATTTGATCGCGTAAGTTTGTTTTCTTTGAGTATAAAAGCGAGTGGATTGAAAGCTATTTAACCACGTAATTAAAAATACCGTTAATTATGATGAGCAAACTTTGAATTCATTTTAATTTGGTTCCCTCTACCATTTTAAAATTAATTCGCAAGTAGTTTAGAATCCAGTGAATAGCATGCCTTGATGGGAGGACATCTACTATCCATCGTTAGTCTAGACAGGTCAATTTCTTTTAATTTTACTATCTAGGCAACTGATCATGCCAAGTAAAATTAAATAGCTGACATTGCTTTGATCCAGTATATAATAATAGTGACTCAGATGGAGAGGATACTATTATATACAGCTAAGTGTTAACCACCACTTAATCCTAAATCAATCGCTTCACAATAAACCCTTCAAATGGAGAAATAATCCACACTAATAATAATTCAAGATATCCAATTTTATAAAAAAAATCATCTTAAACGTCATATTTTGTTAAAAAATTAAATATCTAAAGTTTTTTCATTTAATTAAAATTAATTAATTAAAAAAACTTAATTTAATTATTATCCATTACAAAAAAATTTTAATTAAAATTAAAAATTTAAATTAATTAAATTAGCAGGATAAATAAAATAGATATGCAATCATCTACGCAGTTCATAAATTTATATAAACATGATTCAAATATCCCAATTTTATAATCCAAGTGAAACGCTGAAACTTTTTAGTCTCCCGTAGAGGATAAGATGTAATAATCCATATTCGTCTATAAATTTCGTATTCTGATTGCATTAGACTTTTCTAATACAGTATGATATATAGATATATCATATATTAGTCTCGTATATATCAGAATATTGATCAAAACAGCCCCGGGAGAGAAAAAATCACATGCCACCACAAGCCGCCACCGGTGCCGCCACCTTTAGGTGGCTTCTGTCGCCTCTTCCAAACTTTGTTTTTGATGAACTTTATACCGATCGAAAGCACTCGAAAAATAAATTTTTTTTGTCAAAACTTTTACTCGAAAATAACCCGAAAAACGGTCAAAAAAATAGCCCGAACCTGCTATCGCCACCCAAAAAACTGCCATGTTTAGGCTTTTTTCGATGAGGGCTGCGACATTGTACCTATCTATAATTGGCTTCTACATGAGGTTTACATTCTCCATCAACCAAATCTATAAGAGAGGTTAGAGGTGAAAACCAAGAGAATCAGTAAAAGGGGAATAAAGTAAGAAGTAAAGTGAGAGAAAAGTGAAAAAGGAGCTTTTAAGCAAAGAAGTGAGAAAGAGCAAAGCAGCGAGTGATTACTCAGTTGTGTAAAAATGGCTGACAAGTATTAACGAGATGGGCAGGGGCATGATGATGAGCCTTTGAAACCCAAACCTGAATTGGATGAAGGGATAAAAGGGAGACGTGATGATGAGCCCTTGAAGCTCGATCTTGAGCTAGACAAAGGGGTAGAAGGTGGACGTGATGATGAGCCCTTGGAGCTTGAGTCTAAACTGAATGAATAGATGGAATGGAGGCATAATGATGAGCCTTTGAAGCCCGAACCTGAACTGGATGAATGGATAGATGGTGGACGTGATGATGAGCCCTTGAAACCCGAACTTGTACTGGATGAAGAGATAAAAGGGAGACGTGCTGATGAGCACTTGAAGCACAAACTTGAATTAGATGAAGGGGTAGAAAGGAGTTAGCCGAAAAACCAAAAGAGCGACCTCGGATGACACCAAAGTATATGAGAGTGCAAGGGTTTTGGGTACTCATCGCCATGAACGCACCCGTGATGGTTGAGTTGGATGAAACTAACCCCCTTGAGGGTACAGTAGGAGAGCCCCCAATAAAGGCCCAGGGAGAGGGTGAATTGATCGTTGAAGACTCGTGAAAGAGGTAAGTGGGAGGTGATTAGTCTGCAAATATGAAGAAAGTGATGCAATTCTTCTAGGTGTTAACTGGTGATGCTATGCATGGTGCATACCCTGTTAAGTTCTAAAGTTGGTTTGAGGATTGGGCAGTGGGTGAATTGACCATCAAAGACTCGTGGAAGAAGCAAGTGAGAGGTGATTAATCTGCTACCTTCGATGAAAGAAGGCTATAAGGAGCCGAGGGACCACATGCGGGCATCTCGAAAGGTTAGAAACGTTAACTGCGGGCTAATAAGGAATTGTCGAAAAGGAAGAAGTATACTTGAAGAAGTAAAGGGTTCCTAGCAAAGTAGTAGCCGCGCCTCGATAAATAGTGTTCAAGCCAATCAGGTCGCGGCAAGTACCATCAGAATAAAGTCCTTTCCCAACCACATCTGACCAGCAATGTCAACTAGTGAGCAGCTGATACGTCCATTAAAAGGAACCAGGAGGTAATGGGCAAGAAGGTAGAAGCACAAGGCATAACGGCACCGTAACTGAAAGCCAAGGTTGTTGAGGTCGCCGGTAGGACGAAACCTCTTAACAATCCAAGGAATGTCAAAGCAATTGTCAGATGTCAAGAGGGAAGCCTCCATTTTGGATAAGCCACAGAGTTATATTATCTGCTGCTAGTTAGAAAGGAAGAAAATCAGCTCGACTACAAATTTTCTCGGGGTGAGGTCCAAAATGGCAGCAAACTCCATTATAGTGGGACACAGTTCTTCAAGGCCGAAGCGGAAGACATGGGATTGTGGATCCCATAAGTGTACAGCAGCCCTCAATAATGGTTCATTAATCTTAACAGCTATCAGGGAGAATAGAGAGTTGATACCAAATGAGGTGAAGTTAAGACGCTCGACATGTGAAAACTCTTCTATCCACGCAGAGAGAGAAATATGGAAAGAAGCCTTTAAGGTAAAGGTGATAGAAAATGGGGACCCTAATTCATGCTTATAAGGCGTGAAGAGGCTGAACAACAGAGGGCTGGGAAAGGACCAAAGATGCCTGCGATCGCCACCTTAGAGTGCACGATGGAAACATCCGAAGGATAACCGCAACGTCCAGTATATGGCCGCAACCTTTTGAACCGTGCGACCGTGTCCTTACCCTTAACATTCCTTGCAACCGCAAGGTCCTATCCTTGCGATCGCAACCTTTAAAGGCTGTAGGTGTACTTCTTTTGCATATTTTTAATGTCTCTTATATTCTGTGAATTCTATTCTCTTGTTTATCACCTTCATATATGACATTCATGTTTGGTACACATTGTAGACACCTCAATTTGACCCCGCCTAATATTAGGTTGGTCCGAGTGAATTCGATGATGAAA
>JAULJZ010005913.1:0-16815 GCA_032270985.1 Heliamphora pulchella | reverse complement strand
GTATTGAGGCACTATTCCACCTGTTTTCATCATCGAATTCGCCTAAGATTAGGCGTGGTCAAATTGGGGTGTCTACAACAGGCCAGGGTGACATTACCCCGAGCGTATGCTCTCATAGCTCCCAGTTCTTCGAGGGCACCGGCCACGCCTGATGATGTATCTATGCCTTCAGAGATCAGAGGTACATTCTGAGTATGCAGGCTTTGGGCCAGTTCCTTCATCTGTTTAGGAGTTGGTGATGGATTTCGTGGGTGGTGTGCTGTGTTGAGGCAGTGGTTGGTAAGGATGTGGGGTTGGGGTAAGTCATAGATCACGTGCCTTTGAGATAGTTAGCCATTGTTTAGGATGCTTGACCTTCTTTGACTATATCTTAGGAACGGTTTGGCTAACCATCTCGTGTACTTGTATCGATTGCGATCGGCAGGGTTGTTTCTTTTGACCTTACGATGAATTTCAAGGGCAAAATTCCTTGAAGGGGGGTAGAGTTGTGAGACCCTGACCCATTTTCTTTTTTGGTGTTTTTGGACGCACGTTTACCGTTTCGATTTTTCATGTTTATATGCTTTTGAAGCATGATCGGGGTTAGATATACATGCGTGGTAGGTTCCCATGGTCGTGAGGTGTTGCGGTGCTAATTTTAAAATTCAAAAAAATATATATTTTTGGAGGCCTATAAATATCTGGAGTTAGATATTTTTAAAATTTCTCCACTAAGTTTCCTCTATTTTCTCTCTGCCTTCTCTTTAACTTCTTGGGGGACCGGGACTCGATTTTCAACGATCCAATAGCAGATCCTTGTTATTGGCGTCGTGGTCTACGCATTCATCCGGAAGAAATTCCATTCCGGCGAAGCTCGATTTTGCATGTGGTTCGAGGCATCGAGTTTTTAACTCACCAATGTAGGATCCTAAACTCTCATATCTTATAAGGGTGCTACGTGTAATCGTGCATGTTTTTAACGGTTAGATTGCACTAAATCTGATTTTGTTTAAAGTTGGATTTTTGGGTTTAAAACCTATTTTCGTCGATTTCGGTGGATGGAATCGTGTTTCGGGTGTTTCTTTCGTGGTTTTGGTGTTAGGCTTGGACGTGTGGATGTCTGAGGGTGTTGAATGGGTGTTTGAAGGTGTTTATTCAAGGTTTTGGAGGCTAAAATCGTAGCTTAAAATCATTAGTCGACTGGATCATCTTTTTGGGAGGTCAGTCGACTAACATGGTTCGGGTTGGGTTTTTCTTGCTTTGCAGCATGTTTTTAGTCGATTGGGCGTGGGGGCCAGTCGACTGGGGTCCTGTGTGGGCATTTGGTATTTGTTTTGGTGGTTGTGGTTGGGTTTTTGATTTTCGATTGGTGTTCAATGGTATTTAGTTAATTGATTATGGGATTAATTAACTGAAATACTGTTGGAATCTTTTCAGGGTTCTGTTAGTTGTGATGTGGCTTTGGGAGTCGTGTCGTGGCTTCGGGTGCTGGTATAGATGCTGTCCTCGGGGTTGACGTGCATGGTTCGATGGGGGTGTGGTGCATGGTTAAGTGCGTGCTGGTTATGTACGGGACGTGTGGGTCCATGGTTCTATTTAAAGGTGGGGTTTCTTGAGAGCCGATCTGTGGGAGATTCAGGTGTTGGCCTCCGGGTTAGGTGTTGGTGGTCCCGGTGTGTGGATGGGTCGTTCAGGTGAGCGGATAACGGTGTGTGGCATGTGATGTCGTGTTGGGTTGTGTGGCGTCTTTATGTGGAACGTTGTGGTTATACGTGTTTTTGTGCTTATAAAACTGTGGATAGTTTTATTCTTGTACATTGTAGGACGGATATGTAGTCCTATGTGGTCATATGTGATCTTATGATTTTTTTGTGTGCATGTGTTGCACTGGTTAAAACTCTAGCTTTAAAAATGTATATGTGGGGCGGATATTGGTCCCTCGATGAAAGTTCGTAAAAATGCATATGAGGGGCAGCTAATGGTCCTACGGTGAAAGTCCGTAAAGATATCTGTTGACTCTGGTCAACAAGGCATTAGTTAGAACAGATAATGGTCCTACGGTGAAAGTTCGTGAAGATGTGTGATGAGGGCGGATAATGGTCCTACGGTGAAAGTCCGTGAAGATGTGTATTGCACTGGTTGCATGCGTGGTGTGTGTTGCACGGGTTGCGTGCATTGAGTGTGTTGCATGAGTTGCGTGCGTTGCGTGTGTTGTATGCACGGGTGGCATGTGTTGCATTAGACAGGGGCTGAGGTCCTTCGGTAAAAATTCGAAAACATACATGGATTGCATGAACTGTATTATGGGACGCATAAAACCAATTTTAATTTGTTTTTAAGAGTCGTGTGAATCGCGATCTAAAAATCGTTTTCAAATTGTTTTCAAGACTCCTGTGAGTAAGTCAATAGATGGTTTGTATCCTCACTTTTCCGTTTGCATGTGAAAACTCGTTTTGAAGGCTTGAAAGAGAGTCTAAAACTGTACCTCGTTTTCCTAGCATGTTTAGCTTATATTGCATGCTTTGTCTAGTTTCTGCTGAGCTTTGGCTCACGATGTGGGATTTGATTTTTTTCAAGTACCGGTCACGCTGATTGATCCGGAGTTGCTGGAGAGGTGGAAGAGCTGTAGTCTTCCTTTTTGTTTTTCTGTTACATGTATGCTGTAACATGTTTTCTGGTGTTGGAACCGTGTGATGTAAGCCGTTTGGCGGTTATATACAATGCATGTATGTTTTATATTGAGAGTGTATTCTCGGGATGGGCGTTATATTTGGTTGTTTCTGAGTGTTTCACGTGACCCGGAGTTTGGGGCGTGATATTTAGTTATTGCATTGGTTAAATTGTTGCATAATTTGGCTTGATAGATTTTGTCACAGAATTGCCAAAGGAGGAGATTGTTAGAAATTTTGGCCTTGGTCTAAATTCATTTTTTTATTTGTCAAATCTGTGATAAATTGTCAGTTAAATTATTTATATTTGATTCTGTGATATTTGACATTTATTCTTTTAGAGTTGTGCTTTGATATTGCAGCGCAACGAAAAATGAACCAAAAATGTCAAAAAGCTGCAAGTAATGCCAGACCGCTTGAAAAACCGATCGAGCTGTCCATCGAGCGGTTATCAATAGCTCTCGGTATCTCATGTCTACAACAAACTACTACGAGAGTGGCATGACCAATCAATCGGTCAAAAGACTGATCATGCGGTCATGTGTGCGTGGACCAGATTTTAAGTGCTGCAGTTAGGGTTTGGCAGTTTATTATAAATAGGCAACTAGGTTTTTTTTTGTGGGTGGACTCTTTATTATTTTATAAAGACTTAGCCGGCACAGAAAGCCTTTGAAGTGAATTCTGCAAGCTTTCAAACTAGTTAATTACTTGATGATCTTTTAGTTTCCGCTCATTCAAACCAATTATCAAGTCAATCAAATCTTCAACGATTTGTTCGTGTTCGTGGAGTCGTTTATGAGGATTCTCAAGTATTTGAAGTCTGGTAAAGAAGTTCGTTAGCATCTGAAATCCAGTTGTGGGTTCCAGCGGCGGTCAAGTATAAGAGTTGGTGCACGTGGATTCGGCAAAGATAGACTTACTACCATTGGTTGTGGGTGCAACGTCAAGGTTGTAAGATTTCTTTGTAACCAATGTTTGTTATAGTGTTTATTTTTTAGACCCAGAGTGGTCTCGTGATTTTTACCCAGCTTGGGATTTTTCACGTAAAAATTGCCGTCTCGTGTGTGATTATAGTTTCTTTATTTTCTGCTTGTGTGATTGATTGGTTTAGACTTATTTGTAACGTTTAGCTTATTTAAGAAAATCGACTAGTGCAAATCAGTCTGCAAATGGGGTTTATTCAGTATATATGCTGAGTTGGTTTATGTAGTTTTTAAATCGGAAAACTATCTATTCCATTTTATTATATAATGCAACTAATCCAATAAGCTCATATTTACAAATCTCATGGTTTCAAATTATGTGTTTTGTTGCGACTTTGAAAATGATAGTGCTAGTGAATGCAATAGTGTTAGAATTAGTGGTAATGACGGTGGTGGTGACAGTAACTCCCAGATCCTGGGACCCCAGAACCTTGGACCCTAAGAACCCTAAGGACCCTAAGAATCCCGAGACCCTTTGGACCTTGGGACCCTATGACCCTTGGAACCCTGGACCTCCCGAGATCCCAAGATCTCAAGTCCCTTGGAGCCCCGGATTCTGGGAACCTGAACCTCAAGGAACTCGAGAGCCCAGACTCCGGAACCCTCTACCATCGACCCTCTGAATCTTAGACTAGATGTGTTGATAGTAGAATGGTAATAGTGGCGGTGATGACAGTGATGTGATGTAAAAGTAAAAAATATTTTCGTCGTAAAAAATTGAAAAATATTTTTCACGAAATTCAATTTATTTTTCATTGACTTGTAAATATTTTTTTTATTAATTTTTAATTTTTATCGTACTAAATACCAAAAAATATAAAAAATATTTTTTTAAAAATATTTTCCATCGAAACAAACAAATTAGGTGGTCCGAACTTGTATATTTTCCGCTTATCACAACCAAATATTCATGTGGTATCTATAGCTAAGTTTATATGGCCCATCTGGGCTAATTTCTTTTATATTTTTTTTTTATTTTTATATTTTCTATTCTTTTATTCTTTGGCTTTTTCTTTTTTCCCAATAGTCCCAAAGAGAGCAATTGAAAAAATAAAAAGTATGGTCAAAAAATAGAAAAGTTTAATAAAGGTTAAAATAAATAACATAAAATCTAATTTATTATTTTTGTTATTTTGATTTTTTATATTTTGATTAAAAAAATAATTTTTTGACGAATCTCAATGAGAGTAATCAAAAAAGTATTGTAGTTTAAACAAACAATAAAAAACAAAAAATAAAATAAACATAGCAAAATAAATAAATAATCATTTTTTTGAACTTGATTAAACTGTCAAAAAAATATTTTAAAAAATTAAAAGAAACTTACCATTCCAGATCCGATTAGATACTGCACAGTCTTCTCGATTTGCTTTATATCAACTCTACCAGAAAGATATAGGTATTTGTTGAGTATATCGCCGTGTCTATTCTCTTCAGCCGTCCAACCTCTTATCCAAACTGCCCAAGGTGTGAGGCTTGAGCACGTTTCGTCTCGGACTCCGTCACCGGTATTAAACATGGATTGGTACGTCGGAAGTGCTTCTTCGGTGATCATGTCTCCAACTAACACTACAAAGAACTCATCCGGAAGCTCCTTTGCCCTGTTCCTTAGCTCCTTTATCTGCTTCCAGAATTCCTCCGACGTAGGATCCGGCAGAAACTCCTGTGGTTGCCAGCATTTCCCAACTGGTTTTAGGTAAGGTAACATGTTCTTTTCCGCCCAACCCTCTAAGGATTTGAAGATCTCTATCTTTTCTGGCGGCATAGAATGGGTTACTTGAGAACGTGGTTTGTGAGTGCTAAGAGGGTGGTTCAAATTTTCTATCTCCCTGAATTTACAAAAAGATGATGGATTAGGAGCTTACCATTTTTTTTTTTTAATTTCTATTGGCTGATGACTTGATAATTTTGACCAATAAATGGCTGGTAACATTGCTCAAATATATATATATATATATCATTCAAATAGTTTATTTTATTTAATAAGTTAATTATTTGTAAAAATAATTATTAATTCAATATTAATACTTATGTGATCGGATTGCATTTGTCTAAATTTTTATTTTTTGAAAAAATATCAAATATATTATTTTTTTCACAAATAAGCTTTGATGACATGACTATCGATGCCCAATTAATTTATTTTTTGTATAAACAATTTATTCTATGTACACAACAAAATTAACAAATAATAATTTAAATCGTACAAACAAATCCAGCATGTGTCCTATTATACAAAAGCACAACACCCTCATTCGATTGTAATCGGTAGGGTAATTTTTTCAATAATGTTATGAAAATCGTATTTTGTAATCACATTTGAGTACTACATTTGTTTAAATTTATAAAAAAAGACTATTGTCAAATCCTAATATTTTCTCTCCGCGCGATGGTTTATAACTATTTTTTAACTAATTATCTTTTTTCTTTATTTGGTTTAAAGTTTTTTTTTTAAGGGAAAAAAGACTAGCTTTAAAACAAATCTCCAAACAATATAGTGAGTTTCTTGTGACTAAATTTATGTTAAAATTTAACTATTAACAAAGAATTTTTTTATAATCAAAATCGAGATTCTCTTAACTTTTTTAAAGTTGTTTTTCATTCAAAAGCGAAAACAAGCTACAGCAAACTTGACACATTTTTTAAAACAAAAAAGAGAAAGACAAAAATTGCTACCAAAAACCAATATCAAACACCCTGTTGTTACTAAACTTACATTAAAATTTAATTATTAAAAAGCATAATTTAGGAGTTTAAAATAGATTTTCATTTAAATTGATTTTTTTCAAATTTATTTTCTGTCTAAATTCAGCGAAAAAAAAAAACAGAAGTTCTAGCAAACAATCTTAACATATTTTTCTCTATACATAAGAAAATAAACAATTACTAACACCCTATAAAAACTTTACTTGATGTAAAACTTTATAAACTTAAATGGACCCTTTGATCCTTAAAGTAGAAAAGAGTAATATTAATAAGAGAAAACTCACTTGCCGGTGGGCATGTCGTAAGAAGCCATGGAAGACTTGGAGTATCTGAGACGAGACATCGGGGAGGACTGAACGATGGGAGGGAGCTTTAAAGAGAGAGAAAAATTTAGAGAGAGAAAATATTGCGAAGTCAAAAGCGAAGCCATTAATTTCTTCTCTGCAGTTTTTTTTTTTTTCCTCTAAAACTACGAGTTAAGAAGGTGGATGGGAAGGAAAGTGTGTCAATGGGCTTCATTTATAGACACTCATAAAAAGTGAAAATTGTTGTACGAACAATATTGTTACACAAACCCTTAAACTGGAATTAATGTCGTCAAATCTCAGTTTTAGGTTGCACTTGTGTTAAAAACCTCGTGATTACCAAATTTATAAGTATCAAATTTATTCCTACTTAAATACTGGGATTCAAATTTATGAATATCAAATCTGAAAATTTTTAGTCAATCAGTGATATTAAAGGATAAGAAAATTGAAGAATATTAGGTTTTCTAAATCATATGGAAATTAAAGGAATCATGTTGGTGATTTTTTGGACAACCAGTTTATTGAGTTGAATTTTAATTGGGATTCCTTTGAAACCTATTTAAAGGCGCTATACCTCTGAAATCCCAAAATGTTTAGAAAAATAAAAAATATTGCAAAGTTAAAAGCGAAGCCATTAATTTCTTCCTTGCAGTTTTTTTTTCTCCTATGAAACCACGAGTTAATAAGAAGGTGGATGGGAAGATAAGTGTGCCAATAAGCTTCATTTATAGACACTCATAAAAAGTAAAATTGTTGCACCTACAATATTGTTACACAAAACCTTTAAGTGGAATTAATACCGATAAATCTCAGTTTTAGGTTGCACTTACGTTTAAAACCTCATGATTGATATATAGGGTTGCTTATTCCTACTTAAATACTGGGATTTAAGTTTGAGTATTAAATTCAAAAATTTTTAATCAATCAATGGTATTGAAGAATAAGAAATCTAAAAGATATTGAATTTTCTAAATTACATGAAAATCGTGGGAATAACGTTGGTGATATTTTGGACAACCAGTTTATTGAGTTGAATTTTAATTGAGATTCCTTTGAAACCTATTTAAAGGTGTTATACCTTTGAATTCATAGAACATTTAAAAAAATTGTAAGTCTTCAAATTACTCAGAGAGATTCAGGTTAAAGGCTAGAGAGAGTATAAAAAGACAAAGATAGGCTCATGTTGAGACTAAAAATCAGATATTGTAAGTGAGAGTGTGAGACTTATAATTCTATATTTATCAAATAGTGGACTATTTTTTCTCTCCCGTAGAGATAAACAGTCAATCGACCCACGTACATTCTTATGTTCTTGATTGCTTTTGCTCTTTTTTTTTTTGCTATTGTGGATTCAAGTCTACATGGGATCCGTTTAATTGCCCAAATCAATTGATCTTAATTTTTTGGGATTTATGTCTAAAAATTTCAACAAGTGGTATCAAAGCCAACGATTGTTGAAGATCCAAGGCTATGGTGGAAGATTAGAGTTCTAGTTTAAGACTTAATCATAAGTTGCACTAAAGATGACAAACATCATGTATGAAGTTGAAAATTTTACCGGTAAGAATAACTTCTCTCTATGGCAAATGCAAATGAAAGATTTGTGGATTCAATAAGGGGCCTCCAAGGCGTTACTCGACAAGGTAAAAAAGCCAGAGAAGATGACCAACGACAATTGGCATGATCTAGATTGCAAGGTCACGAGTTCGATTCGGTTGAATCTGAGAGATAATGTTATTCATAATGTGCTCGATGTAGAGACAGCACACGAGATCTGGTAAAAGTTGAAAATTCCCTATATGAAGAAAAATTTGGCAAATAAATTATACGTGAAGAAGCAACTGTATGGACTACAGATAAAAGAAGGTACAAAAATTTTGAAACATTTAAATACATATAATATACTCGTCACACGTTATCCAAGTTTTGAGTGACGGTTGATGATGACGATAAGGCGATCCTTCTCTTGGCATTACTTTCGACATCCTATGATCATTTGGTGACAACGTTGATGTACGGGAAGGGCACTTTAGAGCTTGAAGAGGTCACCGGTGCTTTTTTTGTCACACAAAAAGGTGAAGAGGGGTAATGACTTTGATGTAAAAGGTGTGCATGTGACTAAGTCAGAGTCAATAAGGGGAAGGAGCAGATCCAACGACCAGGATTCTAATAGTGGTAGATCTCGATCCAAGTCACGTGCAAGAAATGATGTGGAGTGTTTTTATTGCCACAAAAATAGTCATTACAAAAATCAATTCCAAGAATTTAAGCAACACTTGGAGGAAAAGAAGAAAGGAAAAGTGCCTGCAAAGACTATCAGTTTTGCCGAAGAATCATCAGAAGGTGAGGCAGACGGTGAATTATTTTCTGTTTCCTCATATTTTAAGTTTATGTCAAAGTCATGGATACTAGATTTAGAATGCTCATACCATATGTGTCCAACAAAAAAATGGTTTGACTCGTATAAGCCTTACAATTGGGGTACAACTCTAATGAGGAATGATGCAACCTGCGTAGCCATTAGAATTGGTACAGTCAATATTAGAATGTTCGATGGGGTTGTAAGGGTTTTGGGCAGTGTCAAATATGTTCCAAGATAAAAGAAAAGTCTGATTTTTTTCAAAATATTGGATTCTTTGGGTTGCGGGTTCACAGCAAAGGGTGAAGCGATGAAAATTAGCAGAGATGCTATAGTTATCATGAAAGGAAAGAAAATTAAGAATCTCTAAAGATTGGTAAGGGACAAGGTGGTAGGTGAAGTTACCACTATCACACAGGCATAGTCCAATAGGGACAACACAAAAGTCAGACATCTATAAGCTTAGTCAGATTAACAAGCAGAGTATGTCAAAAACTCAGATAAAGAAAGTAGCAGACGAGGTGGAACTCGGTCAGAAAAACTTACCACAAAAATCGGGTAATGGTAGTTCAAGTCAAGAGTAGCAGGAAAGCAGTGGAGATCCTTTATCCTACAGGAAGGCTATAGACAGCTCAAGTAGACGTCAGTGGTAAGTGAGAGTGTTAGAGAAGGCAGAGTCACCATAGAAGTTAGAGACCTGGGAGTTCGGCAAACTGTTCAAGAACAAGAGGACAGTTGATTGCAAGAGGGTCAAGTTCAAGTGTAGCTTGGATTTGATCCAGATTCATTTAATTTAAAAATTAGAGAGAGTGGAACGCCCATACCCTAGAAAGAAGTACAGGTAGAAGCGTCACCGGTAGTTCTTCAAGATGGCTAAGAGATTCGAGCCAAGATAGAGATTGTCAAGATTGAATCGAATCTAATTTGGTGGATCAAGTTTGTGAGTATCAAATTTGAAAATCCTTAATCAATTAGGGTATTGAAGAATAAGAAAACTGAAAGATATTGGGTTTCCTACATCACATGAAAATCATGGGAATCACGTTGGTGATCTTTTAGCCAACCAGTTTATTGAGTTGAATTTTAATTGAGATTCCTTTGAAACCTATTTAAAATGGGCTATATCTCTAAAACTCTAGAGAGTTCAGAAAAAATAGAAATCTTTAAAATACTTAGAGAGAGATTCAAGTTAGAGGCTAGAGAGAGTATAGGGAAACAAAGATAGGCTCAGGTTGAGGCTAAAATCAGATATTATGAGTGAGAGTGTGAGACTTGTAATTATATATTTGTCAAATAGTGGATTGTGTTTTTCTCTCTCGTTGAGGCAGGTAGTCAGACAAACTTCATATATTCTTGTGTTCTTGGTTGTTCTTATTCTTATTTTATTTTTTATTAGTGTGAATTGAAATCTACGTAGGATCCGTTTGGTTACCCAAATCAGTTAAACTTATTTTTTGAGAATTTGTGTTTAAAAATCTTAACATTAAATTATAATTCTTAACTTATAATTTATCAAAAAGTTCAAAATTTTTAAACAATTGTGATTATAGGTTTTTGGTTATAGCTTCTTGTTAAAAATCAATATATACAAATTCTACTATTTTAAGTTATAAATTTATAATTTTAAAAAATATTTATAATTTCTATATAAAATCATAATCATAATTTTATAACTCTAATGTATAAAGTAAAAAAAATTTGCTACAATAAACACTTCCATCATCAAGCCAGTGGGCCCAGAGCCATGGATGTAGCCGCCACGGTCAACTCTAAGAATTTAGATTGACATTAATTTTATATATTTTATTAAACATTAATTTGATATTAATCAATAACTAATTATTTATTTTTCACAAATAACAAATTATTAAACTTCCCAATTTATTAGTAGAAAAAAACTTTTAATATATTCATGTTGTAGCTTTCAATCGACCCATATCATATAAAGAGAAGTGTAAATTTGTTCACCTACTTTAAAAGTGATAAATTTATCTATCATTAATTTATTAATTTTTCATAGAAATGGATTCTACGATTTATTTTACTTTTACACGTAATGAAACTTATTTTCCATCAAATTGATTGTGTTCATAAACGTTGGGAAACGAGTTAAAATTAAACAAAGGTTATGTTTGGGATAATTGTTTATTTGCTTTTTTGTGTTACTTATTTTTATTTTCAGTGAATTTTTTTAATCATTCAATCAAACTATTATACTTTTAAACTCTCCTCATCATAACAAGTCGAAAAGGTAAAATTTTTTGATAAAAATATAAAAAAAAGTTCAAAAAAGACAAAAATAAGCCAATAAGTCAAATTTTATATTGCTAATTTTCGTCTTTAATAAGATTTTTTTATCTTTTAATCAAATATTTTTTTATTTTTATTTTATCTCATCGAGACAATTCGAAAAAATAAAAGAATCTAGTTAAAAGATCAAAAAAGATCGAAAAAGACAAAAATAAATAAAATTCTTAACATTTAACCCAAAGAAGGCCATATATCAAAAAATAAATAAACACAGCCAAACAAGGCCATATTAAACACTCTGTTGCATGTCAATTACGTGATATAGTTTCATGCACTGTGTTTAATTTTTCTAAAAATATATATGTTTAATTTTAACTTGTTTGTCCACGTCTTTGACTATGATTAATTGGAGGAGAGGCCAGATTCATTATGTGTAAAAGTAAAATAAATGAAATGACCCATTTCTATTAAAAAATTAATAAATTAGTGGGAGCTAAGTTTACCCACTTTTAAAGTGATTGAACAAATTTTCACTTGAAAAAAAAAAAAAAAAAAGAATTGACTTAGGCAACATGTGGGTCCTAATAATATCATGTTTGTTTTGTGAAATTAAGACTAATAATTTAACAAATACTAAATTAGTAATATTTCATTCATAGTATTAAGAATACTAAGTTCTCTTGGTATTTTAATACCAGACTGCAAATTATCATCTTTTCTTATATAATGATAAAAAATAATTTTATAATTTTTATTTTATTTTTTATTTTACTCTAAGTAAACGTGAACTAAATTTCTCATTGTACACATATTTTATTCTATAATCCTCTAATATTAAAAAAATATATGAGACTCATAGTATTATTTATTTCAAAAATTCTATCCAATTCTAATCAAAATACTAAACGAGCTCATAATATAAAAATTATTCCAAATTAATAATTCAATTCCACCATTGAATTCTCCTATACAAACATCACAAAATATAATAAATACAAAGCTTTTTCTTTCGAACAGGGAATAATTGTTCTTGAAGGATTATTTCTCATCTCTATTCAGATGAACACCCCGTTTGAGATAATTGCATTTTTACTTATTTTATTTAATTTATTTTTGTCTGTAGTATTTTTTTATTTATAGTTTATTCAATTTATTTTATTTTTTAACTATTCTCATCGAAAATCTAAAATTATTTTTTATAAAAATATTAAATAAATTCAAAAAAGAAAAAACATAAAATAAAATAAAACAAATTTTATATTACTTATTTTCATCTTTAGTGAATTTTTTTATTTTTTGATTAAATTTTTTTTTTTAATTCATCTCGTCAAGACGATTTGAAAAAATAAATTTTCTTTGTTAAAACATAAAAAAAACGTAAAATAAGCAAAATAATGAAAACTTTGCCCAAACAGAGCCGGAATATGTGGAAGCAAGGAAGATAAATTAAGCAAAAATTCCCGAGTGTCTTGATTTCTTGGGATTTTTTAATTATTTGTTCTTTTAACTATTCAAAAATATGTTTATTTATTAATTAAATTTATTTAATTTCTAAATAATTTATATATATTTATTTATTTAACTTTGTTTATTTTCATTTTTTAATAAAAACAATTATATTTTAATCATAATTTCTACTTTTTAATTCCTTTTACAAATCAAATAAATAAAAAAAATAACCAAAAGATTAAAAATTCAAAAAAGATAAAAAAAAAAATGAGCCAAAATAAATTAATAAATTTTATTTATTTTGTTTTTTTTTGTATTTTAGTGACTTTCTTATCATTTGATCAAATTTTAATCCTTCTTGATTCTTTTCATCAAGAGAGATTTAAAAAAGGTAAAAAATTATCAAAAAAAATACAAAAATATAAAAAAAATAAAAATAAATCAAATTCTTTATCGAACAAAAAAATACTTGTAGATGAAGACGCACAAGCAGTAATACTTGAGTTAAATCACGTTTAATCTTTGTATCTATCAACATAATATCTATTATTAATTTAATCTTAATATATTTAAAGTGATTTTTTTAAATATTAAACATGTTTAATCCAAAAATTCAAAAAAAAATTAATTTTGAATAATTAAAAGGGAAAATGCGTTAGAAATTTTAATTGTTTCAAATGAGCTTAATATTTTTTTAGTAATTTGATTTAATCAATTTAAATTAATTAAATTAAAGACCAAATACTATTTCTTGTATTGTATCTCACCAATTCCAGAAGAATTCGGACACAAATTTAAAACGAACGTCGATTCAGTAACCACGGAACTACAGCTTCTCGGAGCCGAAGACCGTAACGCCGGCGCGCTTGACGGAATCGATCAACGGAAGCGCCATTCTCCGGTGGTGAATCGGCCGCGAAAGCTCCTCGTGGAGGTCGATCTCGACGTCGGAGACCCCGATTTCCCTGAGCCGGAACCCTAGCTTCTCGCCTACTCTCGACGCGACCTTGGCGTCCCACAGGTTGCGCGAGCGTGGAATTCGGTTCAGCTTGGCTTTGTACTGCGCCGCGAATTCTTTCTCGGAAGATGACGCCATGGCCACGATCGATTCCGTCCCGGGGTTCGTCACCTGAGCTGTGATTTTCCGGCGAGAAAGAATCAGTCGGAGGAGATGCGGACAAGCAGCCGTCGACATTTTAGAGAGAGGTTGAGAAAGCTTTAGTTCGAGTCCTTTGACTTAAAACTCAAAAAAAAAAAAAAAAATCATATCAATTTTAATTTGTTTTTTGGTTTTTTTTACTTATTAATTTTTATTTTTGTACTTTTTTACATGTTAATTTAAAATATTTTTACATATTTTGATATATTTTTAAAAATAATATAGTTTCTATTACATATATGGCATGTTTGGTAAACTTGCTTATTTACTTATTTGCTTATTTTACCTACAATTTTATTTATTTAGCTTATTTGCTTATTTTTTGTTTATTTTTATTTTTTTTGAATTTTTTTATATTTTGATTAAAAATTTTTATTTTTTCGACTCGCCTCAATAAGAGAAATCTACAAAATATAAAAATTTAACTAAATAACGAAAAAAATTCATTAAAGATAAAAAAGTCAACTTAGTCAAATTTACTTATAAATAAATAAACAAGTTTAGCCATACGGGGCCATATTAATTTTTTTTGAAAAAATTATGTTTTTATAATTTAGATGAAACAAAATTTATATAGAATTAGATAATAATTCGTGCCTAAAAACATTGCTGGCAACACAATTAGACGCTAATTAAAACTAATCTAATTTCAACTTCAATCACCATCACGAAAAAAAACATGAACCACAATTTTATTTTTGAAGAGAAACGAACTTGAATACTGTATAGGGTACGCCTCAAGTGTAGTTGCATTGAAATATAATATGTTCTATTAATATTAAAAGTTGCCTTTAAAGATCACATCTAGTAACTTAAAGTCAAACCACACTAAACTAAACAATGATCCAAATAGCATACTTTTGTGCCTCCATTTAATAGCAAACGAAACTAAACAATGATTCAAATAGCAAAAAAAATATGTTATACTAATAAATTATATGATTAATTAACATCAAACCTTTGTATCTCCCCCAAAGGAATTTAATCACCAGTCTTATATCTCTGTCTAATACATTTTTTTTTATGAAAAATCATCAAACACTCTAATTGATTGCGTCATAACTCAACGACGAAGATATTAAATTAAAAATGACTGCTCTAGTACAAAATAGATATTTGAAGTTTCACCATCCTTCGAATGTAGTCTCTAAACTTGCAAAAATTCTGGCTATCCTTTGAATTTTGTCGCAATATTGTCTCTCTTCAAACTATTTATTTACAACAGCCACAGCAATAAAAATATAAACATTAGAGATGGTGTAAGAGCATCTTCGTTAACAAAACACAGGAAGTCCTGTTCATTAGAAAACCTTAAATAATCAAGTCATCGCGTGTTTTTTTTTTATTGAAAAAGAGGGTTGATTGGTGTCTTGTAGAGAAAGAAAATTGAATCTTAAATAATCACTACAACTTAAATAGATATTAGGACCTCTAATTAAGTCATCACTCAATGAAAATAAAACAAATAAAAGTGATATTTATAAGAGAAGAACACAGCCA
Organism: Heliamphora pulchella; assembly: GCA_032270985.1. Lineage (NCBI taxonomy): Eukaryota > Viridiplantae > Streptophyta > Magnoliopsida > Ericales > Sarraceniaceae > Heliamphora > Heliamphora pulchella. Next base: position 1,453 of record JAULJZ010005913.1, on the reverse strand, counting down.
AATAGCATAGAGTCTAGAAATAAAATGTAGAAAAAAAAAAGATTATAGGGAGAAAGGAGATAATAGTACAAACTAAGTTTTGAAAATTATTACGACAAACAGTTTAGACAGTCGCAGTTTTAGAAAGTATTAGTTCTAGACAACTCAAGAGGGGCATGAATTGGGTCTTAAAAGATAATAATAATTTTAAAATCTTTTCAAAAAAATTTTAATATTACAAACAAATATAGTAAGTATAAGCAAATAATAAAGTAATGTAAATATTAAAGAGGTTAGGTATAAAGAAAATGAACCAAACATCAAAGTTTATAGTAATTCGGCTTTTTCCAAGTCTATGTTCACTCCTCAAGACTCTCCTTGAGAATTTCACTAAATCATAATGCTTACGGGAGCATTTAAAATATTTTACAACTTCAAGACGATCCTATGAAAAACACACCCCTGTTTTTCTTCTAATCTCTTGAGTTCTTGTTTGATGAGATTTGTTCATTCACTCAAATGACAAATGGTGATTTACCCTTGGATATAATAAATGGGATGATTTAATGAATATCACTCACTCTTTTTACAGAAATAATTGGCAATAAATGAGAAATAAAGAGATGATATACAAGAATTGGAGTTATGAACAATAAATGAGAGCTTGAAGAGTTTTGACTTTGAATCGAGCAATACAACAATGATTATAGGTCTCCACATGTTTCAAATGCTGAGAAATAACTCCTTATATAAACTCTTGAAGTTTTATGACCTTTGGAGGTAGATGAGGGCATTAAATGCCAAAAATCCAACCGTTGAACTCTGACACATATTTTGAATTTCGTCGCAGGTGTAGACACATTTACTTTTGGGTCGGCATAAAACGTCTAGGGCATGGTTCTCAATTGATTGGGTCAACTCAAATCTTCCATGGTGTCGACACGATTTCTGCATTTTTCTCACTAACATAACGGTGTCGACACGAATGGTTTTGGTGTCGACTCAATTCGTTGTTTAGCTTTTCTGGAAGGCTTTTTTGTGTCGACTCATTTTGCCTTTGGTGTCGACACAAATAAATGTAGGAACCCTCGGTGAATTTGTGTCGGCTCAATCTGAATTTGGTGTCGACTCAAAAAATTTTCAGTCGGGCTCGGGATATTTGTGTCGACTCATCTTCAATTTGTGTCGACTCACAAAATCTGCAGGCGGCCACATTATTTTTATGTCGACTCATTTGCAATTTGTGTCGAGCCAAAATTCCGAATAACTAAAGTGAAGGAACACTTTAGTGTCGACTCTTTCTGAGTACAAAGGGATTTGACTCTTTTGTGTCGACTCAAATTTTATTTGTGTTGACTCAAAATTTTGATACTTGAAACATCTTCAACAAATATGTTATTTGCTCAAATGTGTTGACACACTTGAGATCTTCAAGTATTCTTTACCTTAAAGTGTTGATTCAATTATCAATTGG
>JAULJZ010005902.1:0-16815 GCA_032270985.1 Heliamphora pulchella | reverse complement strand
TAGGAGTTAAGTTTTGAAAATATCTTTTGAAAATATCTAACTCTAGATATTTATAGGCCTCCAAAATATATTTTTTTAAAATTTTTCAAGGTTCGCACCACTACGGACCACGGCCCCAAGAACCTACCCGCATGCATATCTATGCCCGATCATGCATCAAAAATAATAAAAACATGCTCAAACGAAAACACATAACGTGCGTCCGAAAACGCCGAAAAAAGAAAATGAGTCAGGGTCTCACACCACCTTTGAACCTTGGGGTCGCCAACTCTGTTGTGACGACCGCCAGAAGAAACCCTTGGAAGTTTGACTTTTGTGGCGACCGCCAACTCACAACCTGGCGACCGCTAATTCCAAATGGCCTAATGTGTCCCAAGATGTGCCAGCACCCCATTGGTTGATGAACTCTATAAATACCATACCTCTGGTACGATTTGACGAGGACAATTCTGATGTCGAAATTCTGATGGATCAAAAGGCGATAAAGTTCTGTACTGACACTATACTGGAATACCGAGGGAGAACAAGCCCTGATACCCCTTTGAGTTCTCCACTTACCTTTACCTTTGGATTGGAGCATTGCCCAAGAATTGGATTATTGATCACCACTTGAGGATTCACTTGCGATCCATGTATTTGGTTTCAATCCCGGTCTTTCTTTCTCCATTTTCTCTCTCTTGGAGTGACTGGTTTAGTTTCAGTCCCTTATTCCGCATGCCTGATTCGTGTCATTTATGTAGTTGATTCAATTGTCTCATTTTATTTGATTAGATTATGTGTTTAGTTAGTTGTAATAAACATGTTTAATTTAGTTTAGTTTAGTTAAATTTATGTTTGTTATAAAAACAAGTTTTAGTTTTTACTTTATCCATATTACACATTCACACTTAACACCTCGAATTCATCAAAACAGTGTCAACATATCCGGCAATTGTGATTTACTATGTCATAGTTGTCGCATTGGTACACTTGCATTCATACGGTTGTAATTGTCAATATTGCATCCGTATTTTATATTTGTGAAATGATTATTATGTTCTTTACGTGATATAGTTTTTTAAAATTTTAAATAGTATTTTTTGATGCTTTTAGATTTTATTGACAATTAGCATGTAATTCACATTTGATTACAGTTTGAAAAACATTGAAGCATGATTTGTTTGTTTGATTAGAAATCATGTTTAGAATAATTAGGTTATTTGACAATATTGTAAATAATTCATGTTCATTTTCGGTGTATTTAAAATTTAGTGAATATTGGAGCATACCTTTGCTTTTTGCTTAAAATCATGTCATGAATAGATTATTTGGTGATATTGCATGCGGGTTTACTCCATCTATTCTTTAGTTAGAAATTGCATGCCGTAGGATTTAGAATTTTTTTTTGCTACTTGTTTCATTTGGAGTTCTATATACATATGTTATATATTTTTCTTACTTGATTTTGAATGTTCTCTCTTTACCTCCATCTTCTGTATTTGCATGCATTTGATAAATCTAATTAAGAACCAATAATGATTAATAGATGCCAACCTCACATTGGGCGAACGGGATGCCTAACACCTTCCCCAGTTCGTACCTTAGCTCCCGAACTCCTGTTTTCTCTTGTTAACGCTTTAAAGATCAATAGCCTATTTTGTTTTTCTTGTTTTTTTTCTCAAAAACCAAATAGCGACTCCGTTTTCAATAAAAAGGATTTTCAAAATTTGGTTTTCAAGGTGTTAAAGTATTTTCTAAATATTTTATGAATTTCTTTATTTTTGAAACAAAACCCTAAATTTCGGCACCACAAACTCATAAAAGCTTGCACCCTTTAATGAATCAAAATAACAAGCATTAAATATACGTGTCTAATAATTATTTTGGGATTAAGAGTATAAGCACTCATAATAGTCATAGGGTGTAAATTAATTTATATAGTCAACATAAAATTAATTACCTCAATGCGATTCTATTCAAAGCACACAAAGTGTACTAGCATAATGAGTTGGAACAATTGTCGAAACAATTACTGTTACCCGTAATCAAGACAGATCTACTAAAATATTGTGTTACAATCGTACCGATGGTGTGCCTAATTCCATCTAAGACTGTGAACTAAAAATTTATATTCTACAAGAACTGATAATCTGATCTTTTACTTGTAAATCGAACTCTACACCCCAGATTAAATACTATGTAGAATAAAATACACCTATGCAAATTATTAAACAAATAATGAAACGTATATATTTGCTCATTAAGATTATCATAAAATGAAAAATTTTATTTTATTAATAAATAAAATTAAATCTAAAAAATCTACAACCATGATTTTTAGTATACAATCCTGACATTTCTTTAGTCATAAGGGCCAAATACAAAAACTCTTTTGAAATGAGGTAGTACATGGGTCAAAACCTCGAAGTTGGTCAACAAGTTACTACCGTTGGGTTATAAAGGTCGCAGCTATGACAAATAACCCTAGGGTTATCGCAGCCACGTGTTCGGGATGTCACATTCATGAGTAGTTGTTTCAAATTCCTCATGGCCGCTACAAAGGGAAGTCACGGTCATGTGTTGGATGCAACGCCCATGACTTCTAAAAGAGACAAACCTCGAAGCCACGAAGTTATACTCATTTTTAACAGGATCGGCGTATTTCCAAACTTCATTTGCGTGAATCCAAAAACTCTTTCATGTCTCTCTCGAATCTCTCTCAAGTCTCTCTTGGGCCTTTCTAAACTCTCTATTGTTTCTCACTCTCAAAACCTCTCCCGATCATGTATTCGCTACTCTTCCTCCCCTTTCTCTTTGTGGTCACGATTGGTGGTGGTGTGAGTGACGACAGTGACAAAGGTAGGCCCTTCCTTCGGGTTAATCCCCATAAAAGCGTGCTCTTAGACGGCACACCCATCGATATTTTTGAGAAAAATCAAAAATGTGTGCTCTCTGTGTCGGGCTATAGAACGAGTATTTATCCATCGGTCCTCGCGTGAATCAGTGGTGATAAATACGCCAAAGTCTATAAGCGCCAGCCAGCCTTGGTACTTGAATGAATTGATGGATAAATTGGGTTGGTAAAACCTTAATTGGATAAAATGATGGGATGTAAAAATGTGTTGAATAGATTGGGAATGATAAGATGATTAGGTATAATGATTAATTTCATCGAAACTATGAAGTATGGAATGATAATCCTTTTACACAAAACTTGGTTATGTATTGAGAATTTGATTTGGGACAAATGACGTATTTTTTGGTTAAACTTATGTGTGCATCCCGCATAACCGTCTTCATATGTCATACATATGTTCATTGTTAGTCTCTTTCCTACGAGCTTCGGCTTTGTTAGTTAACAACATTTCAGGTGATAGCGGAAAGAAGATTTTGGACTGAGATGACAGTCGCTGGACCATTTTGAGTAGTGGATAGAATTACCCTTTATTTGTACCATATTTTGAGAAAAGAAATTGTAAAGATGTAATTCATTTTTGAAACTTGGATAATTATTTTGTGGGTTGGTGTAACTCTTTATAAGACCCTAAGGTCATGTTCCCATATGTTGTATGCACTTGAGGGCGTTGGACTCGTACTTTAGATCGAATTTCTTGATTTTTGAATGAAAAATTATGGTTTTAAATGTTGAAATTTCAAGTTTTCGGGTTAAACGGAGTTGTTTCCCTGCCAATTGCATGTTTTACCTTATGTTTAACTCTATCAAAAAGCATGTTTGAGACTTGTGATAATCAAATGTTTTCACAACTTTTAGAAAAAAATTTAGGTTTTGGCCAAGATGCTCTCGGGTGCCTCACCACTCGAGCGGTGGAGGTCCCGCCCGAACAGACTCTGCTGGGTGGTTTTTCATTGAAAAATTGCTTTTGAACAGGATTCTTCCTAAATATGTTTACACTACCTTTTGGGTTATAAATTGACTATTTTTCAGGTGTTGTGTTTCAAAAGAAATGATCACCTTATTTGGAGAAATTTCCTGTCTTTTTCTCGGTCTTTATTGTTTTGAAGTCGAGGCGTTACAATGGTGTAGCTCCCGTTGACGCTCTGATTAACATTTGGTATCCCCAAAGTGCAAATGGCATTTTTTTTAGTTAATCTCTGCTTGCTTAAATCGTCTTTTGCTGAATCTTATTCATGTTTTATTAGTGACTTACACAACTCCGTTGGTTTGTGGTCTATATGAAGAAGACTTGTGGACCATTATCTAATATCCTTATAGGAGCTCTAAAACTTCTCATTGGAAATGAGAACCATTATTAGGAAACGATCTCATGCGAGACTCGTATTGACATATGAGGTTATTCTTGATGAGCTGGGTACATGAGAAATTTTCAGAATGGAATAGGAAGCGACTTCAACCCACTTGGTAAAGTAATCGATAGCCACAAAGATGAACTCATGTCGAACTGATGCCTTAAGTGTGATCTTTCCTATCACGTTGATACCCAAAATCGAGAACAATCATGGTGAAATCATGCTATAGAGTTGAGGCAGTGGTACATGTATGAGATTAGCGTTAATTTGACATTTTTGACATTTCTGTACAAACTTGAAGCAACATGTCTCCATTGTCATCCATAAGTATCCTTGCGTAAGATTTTTTTGACTTATATCACTCCATTCACGTGCGGCCCACTGTCACCTATATGAATTTATCTCAGCAATTCATGCCCTTCTTCTAAGCTAAAGTAGAGTTTTTTGACCCCCAAGTTGTCACGGTTGTATACTAAAAATCATGAATTTTATTTGGTTTTAGTATTTAATTTTATTTTAATAAAATTATTTTTTCATTTTATGAGAATTTTAATAAGCAATGAATGCAATATCATTTCTTTAATGTTATGCATGATTGTCCTTTATTCTGTTGAGTATTTAATCTGATGTGTAGAGTACGGCTTGTACACAGAAGATCAAATTATAGATTCTTGTAGAATATAAATTATGTTCACAGTTTAGATGGAATTGGATAAACGATCGGTACGACTGTAGCACAGAGTTTTAGTAGGTCTGTCATGGTTACGAAAAATAGATAATAGCGGCGTCTATTGTTCACACCCAAAGTTATTATGAGTGATTATACTCTTAATCCCGAAATAATTATTATTTACGTATATTTAATATTCGTTGTTTTAATTCATTAGAGGGTGCGATATTTTATGGATCTATAGTCCTGGTGAGTTGGATAACGGTATTAATTATATGGAGAATATTAATTATTGACAGAATCCACGTCCCGATTATTCAGGATTGACGATACCCCCTTAAGGAAACTTATAAGTTTTGACTGGGCCAAACCCTGCAGATGGATTTAATTATGCGGCAGTCAAATAAGTTAAGCGGAAGGGTTTAAAGAATTTTAAAGATGCCAATTAAATTAAATTATCAGTAATTAAATTTAATTAGCGGGAATTGAAAATCTTAATGTGGGGAGATGAGTTAAGCATTTAATAATATGAGTTCAATGCAATTAGTCTTAAGATTATGGCAAGAAGTGCAGTTACAGTTCTTTAGTGGTGTGAACTGTAATTTAGTATTTTATGAAAATTGTAGAAACCACTGCAAGGTTTTTATATTTGTAGAAATCGCTAGAAGGGTATCTAGGTCATACTAGAAGTCTATGTCAAAATTACTCCATAGGTCCCTACTGTAGCCTATAAATATGTGAGTAGGTTGAACCATATTCAGTTGTTGTCTCTCAAGACTGAGATGGATCAGGTTCTGGCGGTACCAGTTCTCGAAGGATCGTAGCCTACACTATGTTTGGGAATCGCATCGGGAATCGCGTCGGGAATACAATAGAAGGTCTGTTCAGAGTTTCAACTCGGAGAATCAAATTTCGTACTTGAAGAAACGATCGAAAGGTATTTATCCAAATTAACTGTGCTGGCACAAGTTTGATTTTGATCGTTCGACATCAAATTTTTTTTATCTAGAGCCTGTTTCGGCGTTTGTTCGTCTAGTTTTATTTTATTCGAAAAATATACAAATCAATTATCTAGGTAGTTTACCTCCAACACAAGTACCCTCTCTTATACAACTCTCATCCACAAATCACAAACTGCGCGGCTAATCTCCTTATGGCTCTTCGGTTATTTTTTACTAGTGCGGTCAGGATAATTTCCTTTTTCAATGAAGTTCCAAATGTCGTGGTAATATGGTAAACCATCAGAGGTTTCTTAGATTGTGGCTACTTCACTGAGGGCGGGTATGTCTCGTTGTCAAATCTCCAAAGATCTCATTCTTACTCTGGGTGGTATGTCCATCATTGAGGCTAAGGTGGCCTGGGCAAAGGCGAACTTGTTCTTCAATCTTGGTACGTGAGATGAAGGTCACATTTTTTAAGCATGGGATCATCTTCTTGAGTTCCTGATAGTATAGGATCAATGTATCTTCTTTAACCCTTCATTCTCCTTTTGCTTAGTATACCACCAAAGCTGGGTCCCCTATTACTTTCAATTCCCTTACTCCTAGTTCCAAGGCAGCTTCCAATCTAGCTATGCAAGCTTCATACTCGGCCTGATTGTTTGTTACCTCAAAATTCAACTTGTAAGCCAATGGGACATGGGAATCATCGAGGGTCATCAAGAGCATCCCAATTCTATAATCGTATTGGTTCGATGCCCCGTTAAAATACAGAGTCCACGACTCCTTCTCGGTTTCTAGAACTTACTGATCTGGGAATTCAAACTCTGTGTCGTTCTCCCATTCAATGGGATGATCTGCTAGGAACTCGACGACGACCCCTCCTTTTACTAACTTCCTCATCACGTACTATAGATCAAATTATGCAAGCATCAGCAACCATTGGGTTAGCTTTTCGTTAACACCAACTTTTCAAATAGATAATTGAGTGGGTCTATCCTCGAAATTAAGATGACATGGTACGCGAGTATATAGTGGCATAATTTCTTGGATGCCCAAACTAGTGCCCAATAGGTTTTTTCTAAAAGCATGTATCGAACTTCCCATCTCGTCATTTTCTTGCTTAGATAGTAGACAACTCTTTCTTCTTTGGCTTCATCTTCCTGTGCGAGCGTACATCCCATCGTTGAATCGGTTACAAATAGGTAGGGTTAGAGGGTTTCTGGGTTTAGGCAGTGACAAAACTAAGGGATTCTATTGTCGTATTGTCTCAAAAGCATATTAACATTGATGATCTCACTGAAACTTCATTCCTTCTTCAATAGTCGAAAAAAGGTTCACAGGTTGACGTAAACTTGGCTATAAATCGGCTCATGAACTGGATTTTTCCTAAGAAACTCCTTACCTCTTTCTCAGTTTTAGGGGGGAGACATTTCGAGGATAACTTTAATCTTTGACGGATTGAAACGCATCCTATACTTCCTGATTCGTTCAAAGAACTTTTCATTGCCACAAAATGTCCTTCCTTGGTCTTATAGTCCACTGTCGTATCATCAACGTAGATCTCTACCTCCTAGTATGTCATATCGTGCAGCAATGCGATTATAACCCTCTAATATGTTGCTTCTACATTTTTCAGCCCAAAGGGAATCAACCTATAATAATAAGTTCTGCAAAGCATAGTGAAGGAAGTTTTCTCTCAATCTTCAGGTGCAATCTGGATTTGATTATACCCTTGAAAAACTGTTCATGGAATATAAAAGCGCATGTCCGACAATATTTTCTACCAACATATCTATGTGGGGACAAGAAAATCATCCTTTGAGCTAGTCTTGTTGAGATATCTGAAATCAATGCAAACCCGAATTCTTCCATTCTTCTTCAGTACTAGAATGATGTTGGGTACCTATTTAGTATATTCGGTGACTATATGAAAAACTACGTCGATCTATTTGGTTACATCTTCCTTAATCTTGATGACCCAATCTGGCTATAACTCTTGAGCTTTTGCTTAACTAGCTTAGTGTCCAGGTAGAAGGGATTTGGTGTTGCACGATGTTAGGATCAATTCCAGGCATGTCTTTGTAGGACCTTGCAAAAATGTCTTTAAATTCTTTAAATAAAAAGGTTAATTGGTCACATTCCTCCGAAGATGGTGTGGAACCAATCTGAATCTTCTATGGATCCTTTTCATTATTTAAGTTTATTGAATCAGTTTCTTCCCTTACAGGTTTGGCACACATTTCTTCTTCTATTTCAATTAAAGTTTTTAATTCTTTGAGAATGTCCCCCTCGAATTCATCAAAATTTTTGAAATCCAGAAAAATATTTGAGGCACAACCAAGCAAGCAAAATCCAAGTTCATTTCATTGATGTTACAACTTCGGACTCAAAATTCAAAATAAAAAGTGGATTCGGGTATGTTAACAGGCACATACCCAGTGGACTCACCATCACAAAACCTGATTACATACTCATTTCTAAGTGACTTGCTGGACTTGGACTCTAACTCGCTACCTACACCATATATAATACCAGACTCAAAGAATTAATTGCCACAAACCACATTAGTAGCATCCACAATTAGTTGAGTGTAATCCATAAGCACGACATCGTCTATCATCATCACAGCTTTGTCTTCATTGCCTATATGCATTCGGGCTATCTTTTCATTTAAAAAATAACCTAGATCAATTTGCTCCATGTAGTTTGCCCACTTTATTTTTACTCATTTGACAATCCTAGCTTGCTATATCTCATTCTCTTCTTCATCACTAGACAACTAATTGTCGAAGAAGATCTCCAATCCTCAGAGCTTTTGGTTAGTTTCTTCTTCAATCTGGGGCTTTAGGAATCCACAATAGGGAAAATTAGCTCCTTCTTTGACAATGCATCCATTCAAGGTTGGTCCATACTTGTCCTTCTTCTTGGTTCCTTTCTTCTTTATTCCTCGTACCGCTAACTCTTATGGCTCTAATTTATACCCAAGCCAAAATGCTCGATGGTTGTGACTAATCAGAATTGGTTCGGTCATGCCTTGCAAATTCTTCTCAAATCCCTTCACAGAAAAAAAAAGACATTCCTTTTATCATTGTCACCACTTTTGGGTTCACATAATTATCTTCCACATTCTTCAGCACTTGGACGGCTAGGTCTCATCAAAATTAAACCCGTTGAGGTACAAGTCCTCTTCCCCGTGCTGTATCTCTAGAAGAGGGCTATTATCACTACCGAGTGACAACATGCCAGATTCCTCAAGGATTGTCAGAATTGTCCCATCTTTCACTAACTTAACTTTATGATGCAAGGTGGAAAGAACAACTCTCATAGTAGGATCATGGAGCCAAGGCCTTCCTAGTGTCAATTGTATTAAATACCTCATTGTGAGGGTTCTTCTCATTATATAGCAATGTTAGAGCTAATTACATGGCTGAATCCCAGCAATTAAGCGCTAATTATATGGTTGAATCTTAGAAATTACATCAATCATGTTTAACTAAATAGGAAGCTAATATATACAGCTAATCACAAAATATTTAGAGTTATAATACAAGAATCATGCCATAAATAGATAAGCTAATTATGGTTTAATATAATCTGACTGACACCTAGGAGCAGGTTGAATGATCCTGGCACGTCCGAGACATGGTATTCTATTCCATTTTCTAAATGTTCGACTGTCACTACAAATGTCACTAGCCCCACACATTCCTTCGAGTATTATCACAAGCTCTTACTCATTGCATGCTAAGCATGAAGTTTGGGGTCCTTAACCCCAAACAATAGGCCATCCGCAGTGGGCACACATTGAACGCAGATCCATTATCTATGAAAATCACTAGCACCCCTTTCACCAAGCGTTTGATAGCTAATTGTAATGGTATGTTGTGGGAAGATCCCTCAGGTGGGAGATCTTGTCATTGGAGGTAATAACATTTAGCCACTTAGCTAGCGCTATCATTCCAACGAGTTGTTTAGGGTTAATGTCGGTGGACACATTCACCTTGTTCAAAGCTTCAAAATTGCCTGTCAGTGCTTATGAGATGTAACTAATAATTCCCAAATGCTGACATTTTGTTGAATCTTCTTTAACTATTTTAGCACGATATCTTCCTCTTCTCTAGTCTTTTTTTCTTCTTGCTTTCCATGCTCTTCTATTCCCTCGCTTGTCACTCTCATCCAGCTGTTCAAGCCATCTAATTGCATTGGGCTGCTTCAAAATCGCTTAGTCGAGTTTTTCATTTTGATCGATCATCATGTACAGAATTGTAGCTTCACGAGTTGTGTGGAGGATTTTCGAGGCGAACTCGATGGTTGAGAGGGTATATTTGTCCAAATAATTAATAAACTTAAAAAATAGATTCTAATGGAATATTAAAAAAGTAGTTAGGAACTCATGAAATATAAATTCTCTAAATAGTACCTTGAATTAAATTTTTCTTAACTAATACGATGAAAAAAGTTAATTAAAAATAAAAATAAACAAAATAAAATAAGCAAATATGCAATTATCCCAAACGAGACCAATAAGTTATTATTTTTTAAATACTCGTAATTTCTGCTACAAGTTATAATTATTATTTTTAATAAAAATAATTAATTTTAGCCATAACAAACATCTTTTTCTATAATAAGTACACCTAATTTCTGCAATTAGGTGTGCTTACTATTTTTTTTTTATTTATAATCTATAAGTAATTGGAGTCAATAATGCCAAACACCATGTCAATAATGCCAAACACCATCAGGGTGTAAGTGTAATTTATCTTACTAATTTTTATTTACTAGAAAATTTGGTGAAGTCAAATGTAATTGAGTTTTGTGCACGTCGGATACACATCACAGGTATGAACAAATTCTTTTCGTATAGAGTGGGTCCTACATAAATTGTGAGACTCATCTCACGTGAGAAGAGTGTGCCTGATTCTGTGTTCGGATCTATGTCCATAACATTTTTTAATATAATTATGAAAAAATAAAATAATAAAAAAGGGGTAAATTACACTGACCTTTCATGAGGTTAATGAAAACATCAATCATCTCCCTTGTGATTTCTAAAATATTATTAACTTTCCATCTGATTTAGTTTTTGCATCAAATTAGTCAAACCGTCAACTTTTAACGGAAAAACAGTTTAAAAATAAAAAATAATAAAAAAAATTATTTTCTAATTATTTTTTTGTGTTTGAAACATTTTATTATTATAATTAGAAAATATTTTTTATTTTATTTTTATTTTTTATTAAAAAAACAGTATTACTGTTTTTTTTTAAAAATAAAAATAATAAAAAAATTGTTTTCTAATTATTTTTTGTGTTTGAAATATTTTATTATTATAATTAGAAAATATTTTTTATTTTATTTTTATTTTTTCTAAAAAATAGTAACACTGTTTTTAATAAAAAAAATAAAATAAAAATATTTTTTAATTATAATAACAAAATGTTTTAAACACAAAAAATAATTATAAAATAAATTTTTTATTATTATTTTTATTTTTAAACAGTTTTTTTGTTAAAAGTTAACAGAAAATTTCGTTTTGAACTAATTTAATATAAAAATTAAATTTAAAAAAAAGGTTAATGAGATTTTAAAAACTCCAAAAAAGAAGGGATTGATATGTTCATCATAGAGTTGTAATTTACCCCAAGAAAAATGCAACCGTTTTATCTACTGAAATTCATAGCTCACGAGCTTCATCCACCCCTCAGCTTAGTCCCGCAGCAAATGGCGATAACTAGCGTTGCATTTTCTCAGTCTTCTCCATCACTCTTTCTCTGCCTCACCAGATGCCATGAGATTTTCATGTCAAATCTCTCTCAATCACACGCCTCTCGACAAAAATCCCACCGTTACCGCCGCTCCGCTCTTGCGGCCCTTTCAACTTCAAATTCGAATTCTCCACCAATTATGAAGGTCCAAACTTCTTCTTCTTCTTCTTCTTCTTCTTCTTCTTCTTCTTCGCCTTTCAGCAGAGAGCCGATGGTTCCTCCTTACAATGTACTGATCACGGGCTCTACCAAAGGTTTGTCTCTCTTTTCTCACCTCTTCTCTTGATTTACCCTCCGTTTGGTTGAGTCCTGAGAAAACCGAAGGAATTTATAGATTGTAAAGTTTTCATTCCTTCATTTTATTTTTGAACTGTAATGTAGGGCCTTTTTGGCCTATTCAATATGTTTGAATTGCACTTCCTAGTTGTTAATAATTTTATCGGTAGAGATGTTATTGCAGTCGCACAAAAAATAATTATTTAAAACCTAGCAAAACAACAACTGCTCAGTAGAATAGTGGTTAAGATTAGGTATCGTTTCAACGGCGACAATAATGCTGAGTCACAGACCTTTACAATTAAAAAAATCAAATTCGATTAGTGAAAAAGGTGTCTGGTGTATGACTAATTGAATGTAAAAAAGAAATAATGAAAATGAAAATCAAAGAATCGATTTAGATGATAAGCAACTATTGGGCCCAAAAATCAAGATCCTTAGATAATGTATATGAATCAAGCCAAAAAAAACGGGACAGACAAGTGCCAAAACAGACTCCAGATTAAAACTTTTTGGTATCGAACAATCAAAAATATAAATCCGGTATGACTCCCAAAGTTAGAACATAATCATACTTGTCAAATCTGTCTGATTTGATTTCGTTTTCTGCAATAGACTTTAGTCTGTAAATCACTGTGGTTGTTGACTGGCAGTCAATTTTCCAATCAAGTCTTCTGTTGTATTCTTGAATGCCAAGAACACGATTATAGTATGGGCTATATTCTTCGTGTTCTTCAAACACTAACTAGCTAGACTTAGTTTTCACAAAAACGTGAAAATCCTAGTATTGAAAATAGATTGACTGAATAATAGTGGCCAGGGTTTATAACTGCACTTTTATAAGCTACAGCAGGGTTCTGTGGAGTAAATAAGACGTGAGCTCCTAATATAATTATGAAATTCTACCTCAACCCAGAAGTTATTTCATAAAAACATAAATTATAATTCATTCCACTAAAGAATTATAGTTACACTCCCAGCCTTATTTTCAAAATCGAAATATTCGAGTTTCTATTATTAAATGCTTATTAATTCTCTTCCATGTTAAGACTACAGATATCCGCCGATTAAATTAAAATACTGACATTTTTCTTTAATCGGTTTCTTCAAAAAATCCTTAAGACCTTTCGCTTAATTTATTTGACATGCCAAATTATTTGGCATGGTCAAAACATATAAGCTTTCTCAAGGGGGTATTATCAATCCCGATTACGGGATGTGAATTCTGTCAATAATTAATAACCACCATATAATTAAGGCTGTTATTTAACTCATTGAGATTATTGACTTGTAAAAAATCGCACTCCCTAATGAGTCAAAATAGTGAATATTAAATATACGCGTATAATAATTATTTCGGGATTAAGAGTATAAGCACTTATAATAACCATGGGGTTGTAATTTAATTTATATAGTCAGTATAAAATTAATTATCCTAACGCGGTCCTGTTCAATACACAAAATGTACTAGCACAATGAGTCGGAATAATTGTCAAAACAATTATTGTTTCCCATAATCAAGACAGATCTACTAAAATATTATTCTACAACCGTACCGATGGTGTGTCCAATTCCATCTAAGACTATGAACCAAAAACTTATATTCTACAAGAATTGATAATCTAGTCTCCTGTGTGTAACCTAAACTCTAGACACCAGATTAAATACTATGTAGAATACAAGACGTCAATGTACAACATTAATGAAACGCATACATTTGCTCATGAAGATTCTCATAAAATGAAAAAACTAATTTTATTAATAAATAAAATTAAATTCCAAAATCTAAAATATGATTTTTAGTATACAACCCTGACAACAACACCCTAGGGTTTCGAATCTACCCTATCTAAATTGTTTAGACCTATTAAGATTTGTTTTCTTTCCCACGATTCAACTCGAACCCATTCTAACTACAAGTTCGAACTGGATTGTCTAGAAGGATATTCCATCAAGAAAACCTAGCATAACTTATCTTTAACTGGCACAGATCGTCCGTTATGAACTCGACACGATTCGTCGTATCGTAGAATAGCTTGTCTCACGTTTCGATTGAATACAACAATATGCACAACAGTTATAACGTTGTAATCACAATCACAAAAAGTAAAAACGAAAATTAGATTAATCTTTAAAACTCAACTCAACGTCTGAAAGTTATACAACCAGTTAAATCCATGAACAAACAAAAACTATAATCAAAACGATGTCTGAGTACCCGGCTAGCCGGCTAGGGTTTCATCCAGCCACAGAGCAAAGAAATCTAGCTGCTCATGCTGCGGCGATAACCCCAAAGTGAAGAAAATCTTGTCTCGAACCTTTGCACCATCACGGCCGTGCGTCTTGTCGCCTTCAATTCCCTGAATATTTGATGCCTCTTTTTGTTATATCCTTCTCCTTTTATAACTGTCCCTTTTAACTTAGCTTTTAAAATTCGTGAAATCTGATATTTGCAACATGTCAGAACGTCCATTCGGATGAAAATGTCTTTGGAAAAATTTGTTCGGACAAAAATGCTTCTGTTGCAATCTGTCTAGTGGTTATCCGGATGAAAATGTCCAGTGTCCCTTTTTGCTGTTTTCTCCTACTTTTATACTATTTTTCTTCTTTTCTCCTCTTCTGATGCTAATTTCGTAAAATCTATCAAAAACCCATTATTGACACAAAACCGAAGACTTCGTGATGTAAATTACGGGCTTAAATGGCGCATTTAAGCATTTATCACACTCCCCAAGTTACACTTTGCTAATCCTCGAGCAAAGCGAAAAAAAAAAACTACAAAAAGAAAAGAAAACCACAACCCTGAAAAGTAGAAAGCACAAATATTCCTGGAAAAATCAAGTTAAAACCATAAACTTTCCATCTATGATAATTACAAGTACATGATCATGACTCTCTTCGATTAATTAGCAACAATCCATAAAGTCATAACTCGAAGTATGTGAATCTTAGGTATAGGCATTCGACCTCAAGATTTTGATATTAACCAACTTGAATTTTTATCAGAACCTTGTTTCAACTTCGAATCTCACTTGATATGCACTCATCAAATGAACACTCAAAAGCAGGTGCATAAATATATACTCTTAACGTGCGTGTGAGGCAGAATCAATTTAAGCAAAACGAAGAAATTCGCAAACCAAGGACATAAAAGGTGCTATAGTTAAAGAAGACTCCTAGTCTCATAAATAGAATGCCAAACACCGAAAATTGTTATATAATAACCGCATTTGCCATTCCCATCAATTACGCTCACAAGTCAAACATATGTTGACGATCAATGAAATGTATTCTCCAATTATTTATGTAAAAAAGGTACAACTGACTCTTGCCAAAAGTGGCGACCAACTACCTAATGATTGGTTGTGGGGAAAAAAAAAACTAAGCCTAAAAAAACGAAATATACATCAAAAAGGAAAAGAAAGAAAAGAATAAAAAAGAGCCCAGGGGTGGCGGCAGTGGTAGTCCTTGAGAGATCATCATTGTCTTCACCATTTTGTGGATGGCGTGGGTATCCTGCCTCTGCTGTGCATGTTGTGTCTCCAACCGATCCAGCCGAACTCCAATCTGAGTCTCGGCGCTCATCACTCGGTCATACAGTGCTCGGTAGTCAACTTGCATGAAAGACCATGGTGGCGGGGTGGTGGTGGAGGTGCTGTGACAAGAGGGTGGGGCAGGTGGTGGCTGCGGACCACTCGGCTCATCATCGCCCTCCCTCTCCACATCTTCTCCACGCTCATCACCCTCATTAGCGTTGGCGCGCTGATGGGTCGTGAGGCTCTGTTTGCTTTTCGTCCATTGTGACTGGGTGAAGATGGGGTGAATTTCTTCGGTGAGTTCCTCGGCAAGAAGAAGAGGCCATGAAGTAATAGGCAATGGCGGGATGGAGGGAAGATGGCCAAAAAAAATGCCACCGAAAATTTTTGCTGGAAAGAATAGAGTTTGCCGATAAGTGTGCCGGATAAGGTGGAAGGACACCAAAAAAGGCGGATAAGGTGGAAGGACACCAAAAAAGGCAAGGAGACACCAGAGAGGTGCCAGAGTCTTGAATGGGTCGACGAAAAGGAAAACTGGAGGGGGCAATGAACTGCCAAAAATTCACTGGAAAAGGCAAGGGCCGCTGAAGATTTGCCAAAGAATGGAGGGGAGAGAAAAAAGTTGGGAGATACAGAGAGGGGGAGTAGTTGGGAGTGATGGAGGGGGGAGTGGGTAGATATAGGGGAGGGAAGGTGAAGGGGTAGGTAGAGATAAGGAAGAGAATAGAGAAATATGGAGAGAGAGAGAGAGAGAGAGAGATATTGAAGAGAGTGAGAGAGAGAATCTCTGAAAAAGGGGGAAGAATCTCTGGGGAAGTGCGCAAAATCAGGGGAAAAAGGGATGACATGGATTCTAAAACGTTTGAAATTCGAAATTCGAATTTGAATTTTGTTCGGACGCTCTTGGGCCAGAACCCATTTTTTCTAGATGCTTGTATGGATGCTCTTGTCCAGAAGGTTTCTCGTCTGGATACCCGTTCAGACGGAAATTGTCAGTAAGCTCTTTGGGATTTTTCATTTGGATGGGGCCAATTCCGTCCAGATGCTGGGGCACATAATATTTTTTTTAATTCATCTTGATTCTAACACTACCTGAACGAAGAGGACAATGACATGACATGGGTTTCCTCCAAGAAAAGCTAAGTTTAACGTCTTTAGTCGGACGAGGGGACGTTTAAGAGTCGGGGTATATGGGATCCACCAAATCGATGGACTCAATGAGCTCACTGTTAGCACGATGGTACAACAGTTTGGACTACGACAGTTATGCAAAGATCATACAGTGTTCTTTCGTCGGATTGATGCAGGATGTATTCTTCTCGTTGTCTATGTTGATGATATTGTTATTACTGGTGATGATCATGTTGGGATTGGCA
>JAULJZ010005891.1:0-16816 GCA_032270985.1 Heliamphora pulchella | reverse complement strand
GAGTAGTCTTTCCACATCCTGGAGGACCAAGCAGCAAAGTCATCCTGCAACAAAGATAAGCCCACTTGAGTAAACTAAAAAAATATGCAATTTTTCATGAATTATTTATATATAAAAAGAAAAAGATTTCATTCTATGGTTTTGAAACTTTAGATAGGAGCCCTTCCTCAGAAGGTATTCAGAAGTTTATTAAGAATGTAACACTGAGATAATGAGAATCCATAACAAAATTGGTAGCCCAAATTAAACAACAGCAATTTTAATAAAATTTTAACCACACAAATTGTCATGCTTTTCAAATTCATAATGAATTAAGTCAAAAAATTAAAAACCTCAACTCCACATACTCACTGTGATCATTTATTAACAGTTTACCTTTCAGTTAGGAACCAAAAGACGGGTTAGTACAGTAAAACCTTTAATTTAAATCTGCACTCACTTCGTACATGCCAGGAATCCATTAATGATAAAGAGTTGGGGAAAGCTTGAAAGCCCCAACTATAGCAACAACTAAAATATATAGTTTTTTAACTCAGCGAAATTAAAGAGATCAAACTGATTCAACCACCACGAATAGCAAAGGTACAAAATGCAATCATTAGAAAACTAGTAACAAAATGAGCAACCAGGCGGCATTTAGCCCAATGGTATGGGTGTCACTCTCCCAAATGGGAGGTGAGAGTTTCCAACCTTTTCAAGAGGGTATGGGTGCATGTTTATTTTCCAATTAAATGATAAAAAACATCTTTTAACAAGATGAGCAAAGTTTCATGTGAGGGGTGCAGAAATGAATATCAACAGTCATTCAGGGCATGTGTGTAATTAATACCGAAGGGAGGGTAGGATTGAGGAGATTAAATTGTTATCTAATTATTTATCTCTTGCTAATCAAATAAAAAAATAATTTTATGATATAATTTATCCCTCATAATTCTATTCATAACATCATGGTATAACTTATCCCTCACAATCTTATCCATAATCCTATCCATCTTTTATCCCTTTTTATCCCATGGTATGTCTCATTCCAATTCATTCTATGGCATATCTACTTCCTTTAAAAATAATTCTACAATCAAATGTAACCTCATTGCATATTGGCTCAAGTTATTGATACTAATAGAAAAATAGGAAAATCAAAGGCACATGGTGGCTATAAATAGGCATACAAAAAAAAGGATCCATATTGCCCTATGCAGTGAAAAGCTTTTAATTACCATTTGTTAACTTGAGTTCAGTAAAATAAACTTAGATTGAGATTGAAATTAATTTTACCTTCCGGGCTTAATGATACCATTGACATCATCAATAATGGTTATCTTGGCATTTTGTGACTTTAAACCAGGTAGCTTGGCACAACCCTGTTAATAAAAATGCACTAATTAATCATTTTTTGGCACTTGCATGAATATTGAATGATCTACTCTATTAAATGCTGCATTGAACATGATTTACCCAAAACAAATATCCCTGATTTGTTTTTGCAACAAAATAACAAGTCCAACAAAGAGATGGACATTTTCTAGTGAGTAATACACATGAAGATGTTTAGCTTACAATAGGATATGTTTGGGCCCTTTGGGGTTCCGATAAGAAGGGGTTGAATTGTATGACATGGTATATGGGAACATATACCCAACTTTGTAAGGTTTTTGGTGTGCCAATGTGGCTTATAAAATGAGTGGCGTGGCATTTATGTGGAATCCAACTAAATCATTTTTATACATTAAATAATGTATAAGCTTTATACCAAGTTAAGATGGTATACGAAGAATTATCCGTTGTGTAAGACTTCTAATTTACTTAAATAACCTCTCACTTTTTTGCAGCCAAAAGATAGCGTTCTATAAGTTTAGTTAAGAATTTGGGTAGTTTGTGTAGGGACCCGGTCCCTTTTATTTTGAAATATTTGATTAAACCTTATGGTGTGTTTGGTGGATTGTGGATTAATATTTAATTATTGAAAAGAATTAAAATTTAATCATGTTAATAATCATTGTGGGTTGATTGAACAAGTCTTGAGGCGTCAGAACAAAATTTGGATCATATATACCTTTCTTTCCTCGGAGTGCCTTCCAGCGACGGACCGCTCGAGCAGTCTTGAGACCAATCGAGCGGTCTATGACAGAGGGGTGTTTTAAGTCTGGGAATTGGGTTCTTTCCTCTCATTCTCATCTTCCCTCTCTCTTTAGTAGGGTTAGTTTTGGGGATCCCTTAGAGCCTCCCTTGCTTATTTAGAGTGGATTTCTTGCCTTTCTCCCGAGTGAGCACCCATTAGAAGTGAAGACACACGTTGGAAGCTTTCCCTTCGTCACGCGGTTGGAGATTTGATTGATTGGAGCTTGCTAGGATTAGATTCTAGTGGCTTGATCATAAAAAAGATAGGATCTATGACTATTCTTGAATGTTTATGTGATATGAGTTGTATATTTAAAAATATATACATTAGAGCATGAAAATAATGTTTTAAAAACCCTAGGCTAGGGTTTGATGGTAAATCATGATAAATCTTGAAATTATGAATGATTTAAGATGATTCTAACTCATTGTTGTTGTTGGATACGGTTAAAATTGAAAGATGAGAAGTTGAGGTTTGATTTTTGGGTTGACCTTTGTGAAATTGGGCAGTTTTTGGATTAATGAACCCAAGAGGAAAATTGATTAATGATTTGGTAAATTTTGGGTTGTAAGAACCTATTTATATGTATGAAATCCATGAATTCGATGATATATGGAATAACGGAATGATGAATTAGGGGTTTTGATTAAACCATGTGAACTTGATGAGCTTTTTGGGAACCACTAAGTATTGGTTGGGGTTTTAAGCTAATTAAAACCAAATGTGTGAAGTACATGAAATTGATAATGTATAATTGGTGTTAACCCTAAGTGTGTTGCGTATTAACGAGATGAACCATGTTGGGTTGGACTTGTGTTTGAGAATTGTGATTTGATGAAATAAAAAAGACCAATTTTCGGGTCTATGGATTGTTTAAGTTGGGCTTGAATAGTTCCTCGGTGAAATTCCAGAAAACTGCATAGATTGGGTGACTTACCCATCAGGTAATAACCGAGAACAAGGCGTTAGCCGTGGTGGGTTATAGAATGCACCGTTACTTAGCGGACCTTGCGTGGCCCGGTGGATAGTAACGCGGCGTGGGTCTATAAGCTCATCCGGCGTCGGTTCCTAGAACGTAAACCACGAGTTGGTTGAGATATGGGAAAATGTGGATAACGTGTGTGTGCCGTATGTGTGAGTTATGGAAATTGAGAACTTGGAATGGGTGTAATGAAATGGGATATAAGACTAAGTGGTGGGTTAGTGTATAGAAATGGATTTATCTTGCATAAGAAAAATCGGTTGTGTGAATGAGATTTTGGTCGAAAATGGAGTTAGTTTTGGGTAAAATTATGTGTTGCATTTTGCATAATTATCCTCACATGTCATGCATATGTTCATTGTTAGTCAATTTTCTACGAGTCTCGGCTCATGTTGTATAAACCCTTTCAGATGATAGTGGGAAAATGGCTATGGACTAAAGAATGTGGTTGCGAAATCCTTTTTCGTAGTAGTTGATCGAATTACATGTCTACTCGTATCATCTTTTTGAGAATTAAATGTTGTAAATATAATTCTTTTTGAATACTTTGGGTGATTGTATTCGGGTTGGTGTAACCCTTGTTGTAAGGCCTTAAGGCCATGAACACATATTTTGTATGCATAAGAGGACGTTAGGTATTGTTTGAATGCTATTCGATGGGTAAATGTTGGTTTTTTTAAAGTTTAGAGAAGTTCCTTATTTCTTTTGGTCTTATATCTATAAATTTAGTAGCTTGGAAGGCTTATCTTTATGGATGTTTTGAGTTAGAAGCTAAGTTTTCTGGAAACTAAGCTTGAGAAAAGAGTCCAGAGCTGGACCGCTCAATGAACTGCTCAAGCGGTTTATTGTGTGGTCAAATGAGTCCCTCGATTTCTCAGTGCAAGGAAAAAATTACTACAAGCAATGAGACACCGCTTGAGCAGCCTTAGGACCGATCGAGCTGTTCGACTGCATGGGCAATTTTTCATCTCTTTTGTTTCGAAGTCCACTTTTCAAATGGGTGTTTACCCAAAGTTTTATACTCTCTTTCATGTACTCCTTCTTTCTCAAATCATGATTTAGAGCCCTTTTCCCTTCTCAGTTCGATTATCCTTTTTCAAATGATTCCTTCACAAATGTTTTTGGGTGGATGTCCTTTGAGCCTCAGGTGAGGGTTTTGTTGAAAGGCTTCTCTTTTGGTTGGTTGAGTTTGTTTCACGGACCTTCGAGTTGGGGTCGTGACAGTTTGGAAAATTCATTTCTTATTCATTGTTACATTTGCCACTCCAAATGGTGTTTTAAATTGGATAAAGGTGCTGATTCTGTAGAATGAATTCACCCCAAACATTTAGTATTGTAGGGACTCAGTCCCTTTTATTTTGATAATAAATTAAAAACATGTTATGAGACCCTTGGTGGAAAATGAAAAAAAAAATACACTTAAATTTTGTGAAAGAATTAAAATTTAATCATGATAATGATTGATAATGATAATTGCATGTTTGGTAATGCATGAGAACAATTAGTGTGAGTTGTTTGGATGAGTTTTGAGGTGTTAGGACCAAAATTTAAACCTTATATGATTTTCTTTCTTTGGATTGCCTCGAGTAGCCATGGGTCCGCTTGAGTGGACTGTCGGCAGAGAAGATTTTAAATACACAGGTTGAGCTTTTCTCCTTTATTTCATTCACCTCTCTCTCTCTCTCTCTCTCTCTCTCTAAAATCAGATTCTAATCCTAGAGAATCCTTTAGAGCTTCCTTGATCCCCTTTTCACCTTCCATTGGTGGATCTCTTACTCTCCTCTTGGATTTCCATCATCGAGAGATTGATTTTGGCATTGAAAATTCCCTCATCATCGATCGGTTGGTTACTTGCGCTGTTGGAGCTTGTTATAGCTTGGTTTCTTGTAGATTTACCATCCAAGAGGTAGGATCTAAAGCTAATCTTAAACATTTGATGTATATGAGTTGTATATTTTGTATATCTACATAAAAGCATGAGAGTTAATGTTTTTTTAGAACCCTAGGTTGGAGTTTGATGTTAAAAGCATGTTGAATCTTGAGTTTATGGATAATTTATGTTAAATCTATCATGATATTATTGTTGGAGAACCTTTAATTTGTGAATTGAAAAGTTAGGATTTAGTTTAGATTAAACCTTGAACAAATTGGGGCTTTTGGGTTGAAGAACTCAAATAACAAAATTGACTTATATTTTGGTAACTTGGAGGTTGTGTTAACCTATTTGTGTATAAATTATATGAATTTTGATAAAATGTGAGAACCATGAGTTGATGGGTTGGGGGATTTTGAATAAATCGTATGAATTTTGATGGAATCTGAAAATCATGTGATGATTGGTTGGGGGTTTTAGATTAATTAAACTGGAATGTAAAACGTATGAGAATCAAAGTGCGTGCTTAATGACTTAACCCTAATTGTGTTGGGTGTTAACGAGAGGAACTATGTTTGGGTTGGACTCGTATTTGGAATTTTGAAAATAATGAAATGAATGGACTGATTTGAATATATTGATCGTTAAGGTTGGGCTCGAGTAGCTCCTCAGTGAAAGACTGAAAAATTGTGTAGATTGGGAGACCTACCTATCGGCTAATATCCGTGAATAGGAGTTAATCGTGGCGGGTTATAGAACGCATCGTTACTTAGTGGGCCTCGCGTGGCCCGATTGGTAGTAGTTATGCATGGGTCTATAAGCTCATCCGGTGTTAGTTCTTAGAACTTAATCCATTAACTGGTTTGGATTTGGAAAACGTCGAAGGAGGTGTAGGAGGGGGCCTTTGAGACCTTGAGAATTTGGTTGAAAATTTGAGTTGTGAATGCCTTGAAAGGGTTTAAAATTGAAATGGGAATAGAAAGCTACAACTATGGTTTTATATATGAAAACCCAGTTATGTGAATGAAAATGTATTTGAAAATGGAATTGGTTTGGATAAAACGTTGTCGTGCATTTCGCATAACCATCCTCGTATGTTATGCATTGGTTCATCTTTAGTCTATTTTCTACGAACCTTCGTTCATGTTGCTTAACCCATTTCAGGTGACAACAGAAGAAAGGTAATTGAATGAGAAGAATGGTCGTAGAGACCTTTTTGGGTTGTTTGATGGAATTACAAATCCCTTAGAAAGATCTTTTGTGAATTAATTGGTGAAGAATGGTAGTTCTAAAGGTAATTCTTTTGATACGTTGGATGAATGTATTTTGGGTTGGTGGAACCCATTTTGTAAGGGTTTTAGTCCACGCACTCATGAATTGAATGCATGTGAGGCGTCGGGTTGTTAATTCAGGTTTATCCTCGATTTTGTGTATGAAATTCTAAGAATTTGAAATGTTGGATTTTCGGGTTTTGGAATGTATAGAGTTATTTCAATGTTAAATGTATGTTTAACTTTAAATTTTTGCCTATCTAAAACTATGTTCAAAGTGTGAGAGATTTTGTAGGCCTAAACAAGATTTTAACATCCGTTTTGATGATAACAAACAAAATGTTCTAAAGCACAATTGAAAATGTAAAAATGGAAGCCATGAAGCATGAAAATCATATTCAAACGGCTAAAATCCATGGAGAGCGAGAAAACCAAGAAAAAAAGAAAATGACTTGAAGAACTCGAAAAATTTCAAGTAAAATACTATTTGGGGAATCGCTTTGCAAGTAAAATACTCTCTTTTACTTTCATGTTTTGACAAAGAACTTGATGTTTTGATTTTCTTTTAAACGAAGAATTATTTTCTACAATTTCTTAAATTCAGAGTTTCCTTCTTATCTTTACTGTTGGGTTTTGCGATTATATTTTTGAGGCGTGACAGATATGGTAAGATATCTTTTTAACCGTCACATATATGAAAGCATCGCCAAGTTGGATTGTATAGCAATTCAACCACTCCAATCTCCCTCTTATTCGAATGCTAAACACACCCTAGGAACACAAAAAACGTCTGATATTTGGCACTCTCTCTATCCTTAATCCAAACAACAGCTGAAGGTTCCTATACTAGTCTTAAATGTCAATATAAATGTGGGTGGAGATTCAAAAACAGCACCACTGGAACTCATTTCACACTAGTTCTGGCAATGATTTCATAACATTATACGAGATTAGAAATCTATATGGATCCAATTACCCATTTATATCAACCTGCCAAGAGATTAGAAGATGGAAAATTCGCCCATTTTTTCTTTGCATAGTTATTAAAAATAAATCTAACCCTCGAAGAAAATTAGATACTTACAAAAAGAAGGCGTTTGAGAGAATTCCATAGAGTTGGGAGCGGCATACCATGAACCACCTCACACTCTGCTTCTACTCTCAGGTTGTTATATCTTATTTCCACCGTTGGCAATTTGACTCCAACTCTACAAAAATCACATTGAAGTTTCAACTCATTTAGTCATTGGACCAATTCATAGTTCTTTTTATTCTATTGTGATATCCGTAACTCGACTAATTCTCAACATTAATTCCCAATAATTTATACATCCTTTGAAGTTAATGATGGAGGAAAGTGTGACAAATAGAGATGAAAATGGGAAACCACAAGAACAAATGAGAATTGAATAATCTGATATGAACAATCAATGGTCTTATTGGAATTGGCAAAGAGAAGCATTTCCGCCATTGAATGGCATAAGGATGTGGACATACACACACAACATACTAGGCGGCTAGGCCTAGGTTGGTACGCCTAAAAATTAAAGTTTTTTATTTTTTAATATTTTATGTTTTAGTGTAACATTTTTCAAATTTTGCCATTAGTATTTTTAAAAAACCCTTTTAGGTTACACGGGGCTGTTTGGTAATTCTAACTTTTTGGCTAAAAATACACAAAAATTAATATAGTTCGTTTGGCAAAAAATAAAAAAACTAAAAAGTTAAAAAATCAAATTAAAACACTAATAACTCCTAGAATATCCTATTCAAATTCTAACTACTTTTAAAATATAATAATACTTCTCAATCATAACTTATTTATTACTACTATCAATTAAATATAATTGTTAATATCAAATATATATAGAAGGTCAAAATTGTCTAATTTGAGCACACAAAAAAAAAGCTAGCTTTTTAACTAAATAAGTAACTTAAAAAAATTAGCTTAAAAACTAAGTTATCGAACAATTTACTTTGAACTAAAATTAACATTTTGATTAAAAATACAAAAAATAAAAAATTAATTTTTAAATTAGTTGACAATGGGCCTAGAGGAATTCGAGAAGCAAAACCTTTTACCAGTTCAGAAAATAAGAAAAGAAGTAAGTCCTGTTTAACTAAAAATGTGCTTATTTCTTGTTTTAGTAAACTTTTTTTTTTTCTTTTCAACTCTTGTCCAAATAATTTTACTTCTTAGATTTGTTTAGTTGACAGGAATTAAAACTAAATTTGTTTAAACAAAGGCCCGTCTGACAATTGGCATTTTATCTTTTTACTTAAAGTTTATAAAGTTAAAAAGTCTCGTTTGACAGTTCAAAAACTTTTAGTTTTTTTATATTTTTCATAATTTTTTTCATATTTTTTAGAAATATCATTTATTATACATATTTATTTTTTATAAAATTATATTTTTAAAATTTACTTATCAAAATATATCAAATAAGATCCATATTGAATATAAAATTATTATATAATAAATTTTAAAAAATTATAACAATTTTATGCTAAGTTTTTATCATTTAGCTTAAAGCCACTTTAAACCAAAATTTTTTAGCTAATTACATTTTGACTTAAAATTATTCTTACGATTCACCAAATAAAATTAAAATATAAAAGATAAATAAGAAATATGGTATGTTCCATATGTGTATTTGCACATTTATAGGCAGAGCTAGGGATGGTAATCTTCCTGTGCTCGTCATCCAACCCCTACATCTCTTGCCTAGTTTTGTATGAATTTTTTCTGTCCTGATTAGGTAACAGATAAAAGATGGTATTTATAATTCCCGTTCTGTTTTTTCTCCCCCACCACACGCTCGATTAGATAAATTCAATATAAATATATAATTTCTTTTTAACAATATAATAGGACCAAAATACATAACCATTATACTTATTTTTGACTTTTTACTACTATTTCTTATTTTTGTTTCTTTTTAATTCAAATTATTGATCAATATTATTATTTAATATCTTATCATATCATTATTATTAGTATTAATATCTTTTAAAGTAAAAAAGTATTATCTGTTATGATCCCTTCTCCACTTTGCTTTCGTCACTTTTCCAATTATTTTTTTCCAATCTCGACTCGTTAATAAATGGGGTGAAGATAGAGAATTACAGACCCACTCCCGTCCATCCCTAGGCAAAGCCACTGATGACTCAGGAATGTGCCCCTGTTGACTTTTGAAAATGTTAATTTTATTTGTAGATTTGAAATAATTTTTAAAATTGTTCTACTACAAATTTGAACAAATTTAATTTCATTTATAATTTTTGAATTGCACTTTCTATTGAATTTTAGACACAGTCAAATCTATGACTCAATTAAATGTAGTATGCTTGATTGCTTAAAGATTAATTTGTTATTAATTTATTAACATTTACCTAGTTGAATTAGTTTTTTATTTGTTTTTTATATTTGACTTTCGAATTATTTATTAATTTTATTTTGACCTTTAATACAAAAGTCAAAACTCCATCAAATCTCATAAAAAGTAAAAATTGAATGTTAAATGAAAAACAAAGACAAAATTGTTAAAAGTTATAAAAATCCAATAAAAATACTCATTTAAATAAGTACACAACCTTAAAGTTTTAAGCTCAAATTTAGTAAAAAAAATGCATTCATAATAAATTAACTGTTTTGTTAGCACGCTTTACTTTTAAAATTTAAAGTTGAATAAAGAATTTAATGAATCCTAATTTTATCCCCACTGCAGAAAAACAACGTTAGAGTGTTCAAATTATTTTACCGAATTAACCTACCGCGCCATTAATGTGATATAATTATAATTATTGAATATAAGTAAAATTAAAAATAATCTACTTTCAACCAAATTTAATTTTTTGGCTAAAACGCAAAAAATAAAAAAAAATTAAGCTAATTGCCAATTGGGGCCTCAATAAATATATATATTTGAAATCTTATGTTGATTTGTTTTTTTATCAAACAAGATCCTGTTAAATATTAAAATATTTAAAATAAATTTGTAAAATCTTGTTGTGTTCAAATAAGACAATTCCATTATTCTGATGACTTTAGAAAATTCGTTATCAAATGTATTACTCCGCGAAAGGCACTTTTGTGTTGAAAAATAATTGATTACATAGATAATTTTGCTATTACTTAAAAAAAATAGATTTGCTTAAATTTTTATTTAATAAGATTATACTAATTAATATAAAAAACTCTCAATTTTTTCTAATGGAGATGTAAATTTCTCATACCTTTAGATAGAGTATGAGAAACTTTTTGTATATGTATATTTTAATTTTGTTGTTGTTAATTTTGAGTAAAATACGCACTTATAAATGAGAAGTTTCTCAATTTAAATTGTTTTAGCATGTATGAACCAATTCTTCTCTTTTTCACATGTATATAATCACTCATTTATTGAAAAAAAATTATGTGAAGCATTATTTTTGTTATTATTTTGGAAAAGATAAGATAATAAATTATTCAAATTTTAGTTTTGTAAATTTTAGGATCATAAATCTCTTAATTTCACCTTAATACAAAGTATGATAAGTTCTTTATATCTTCATACAGAATATGTAATTTATTTGTTTACAAAAAATATAGTGGGTATCTATGAGTGGGGTCTCTAACTTATTGGCATTTTCAAAACTTTCTCTTCAAGTTTACAAAAAATTAAGCTTGTTGAGTGCTTATTTTAAAGAGTGACTTATAAAATTAATTAGCAAAGCATATATTGTACTTATTTACTTTTAGGTAAATAAATCAATTTACAAGTTTTTTTACCAAACAAGGCCTAATTTATTTTTTATTTTACATAATCTTATATTCAAATTTTATTTTATTTGATAATTTTAGACAAATAAGTATTTATATAAATTTTATGAATATATGTATATATAATAAAGTTATGGCATCTTAAATTATAACATCAACTTGGAATGAAATCAAAACTTGCGGAAGATAACAAATTGAACAGAAAACAAGCAAAGGAAAGTGAAAGGAACTCTAAAAAAATATAATCATATTTATTTGTTTAACTTTACAAAAAATAAGAAATGAAGCAAAAAAGAAAAAAAATAATGCTCACACTGAGAAATTTTTTTGAACAAGAATAGAGTGAGAATAACTATTTTGATAGATTTAGAAATTATAATTAACTAAAAAATATAAAAATAGAAAAATATTTGAGTTAAAAGTTGACTTATTCATTTTTTTCTTAATTCTTTTACTTCAAACTATATTAAACTTGATGAGTGGCTTATTTTTTTTTAATAAAAAAATGATTTATAGGATTTTTGACAAAATACGGAGGTAACTTATTGTGTTGCAAATAAGTCAATTTATAAGTATTTTTTACCAAATGTGGTCTTATTCTTTAGAAAATTACTTTTAGTTTTAATATTAATATTTTTAATAGATCTCGAAAAATACATTTTAAAAATACAAATTTTATAAAAAAATTATGTGTATAATTAAAAATATTATATTTTAACTTTTAAAATAAAATAACAATAAATACCAAAATATACAATTATATTTACACATTTCATGTTAATATGATACATGATATTTATTGAGCCACCAATGAATCCTCTTATCACTACTCCCACCATTAAAGGCCACAATGAGTGCTCTTATTATACACTCAATATTCACTGCATTTTGTCAAAGAACTTCGGCGCATGTAGCACCCCTTAATAAAAAAAATAGAGAATGAAATTATATATAAATGTGATATTTTTATATTTTGGTCTTATTATATAAATTAAAAATATTTAATTTATATAATTGGGAATGAAGCGAAAAAATAATTGAGGTGAGAAAAACAAATACCGCTCATGTTCCACTTGTTATTAAGAACAAAAAAAATTTATAAAATTTAAGATAAAGTACGTGGGACGAAAGAAATTAACATCCTAGACAATTCTCAAATTAGAATTCGAAAAACACTTACTTGTCTATTCTTTTTCTTAGTTTCTGCAACAAGCGAAGGTTGTCATTTTCAATGTGTTTGATGAGCTTGTCAATGAATATATGGCGCTCAAAAGCACCAATCTTAGTAACATTAGTCACTCGTCGTACTTTTCCTTCAACATCACCATCAACTGATCTGTTAGGATTACCATTATTTTCATGAAACAAAGATGATCTCAGCCGTTCAAATGTAGGGAGTCTCTCGATTGCAGCCCATTGCAAAGCAACTTCTTCATCATCTTCATCAGGATCATCATGATCCTTTTCAGAAGTACTCAACCTTGAAGTAATGCTTCTGAAACTAGAAGTGTGACATCGAAACGAGGATCTCAAGCTTTTTCCTATCTCCGCGAGTTCAATCCTCATTGACTCTATCTCCTCGTTAGCTACTAATTGAGCCATAATGGATAATAACTTGGTGAGAGAAAGGAAGACTCAAGTTGGAGGGTAGGATAAGCAGCAAAAAGGAAAATACATATATATATATATATACACACAGATAGAAAGATAGATAGATAGATAGATAGATATATGCAGTCTTCAATCTCCTTGGTTTTTTAGGCTGTGGTTTGGTTTGTCATCCTATTGTAAGTTAATTTTTTTTTTGTTTAAATTCATTTTAAATTAAATAAGTAAAACGTTTATTATGTGAATCATATAAGTGATTTTAAGTCAAAAGATAATAAAAAAAATTCAATTTAAAGTGGTTTTGAAGGACAAAAATACTGACTTAAAATTATTATAATTCTTTAAAATTTGTTTTTAAATAATTTTATATTTAATATAGACTTTGTTTGATAAATTTTAACGAATAAATTTTAAAAATATTTTTATAAAAAATAAATACATATAATAAAAGTTATGATATTTTTAATATATATATAATTTTATGTAAAAAAATAAAAAGACTAAAAGTCTTTAGGTTGTTAAACTGGCTTTTTAGATTTTAAGAAAAAAAAAAAACTCAACTTAAAACTAATTGTCAAACGAGGCTGTCCCGGGATACCTTTTTTTTTTTTTACTTTCAACAGGATTAACTCCTTTAAAAAAAATTAAAGTGGTTGGAATATTTTTTTCAGGTTTTTTTTTTGGGTAAAAGGTTTATATATGTCTTTATTTTTTATTTTTAAGTTGTAGTAATTAAGATATTGACACGATTTTTTTATTATTAAAAGTAAAATTAATTTTTTAATTAAAAGTATAATAATTATTTTCTTAAATAAAAAATATATGTAAAAAGTTGAAATTTTAAAGAAATCAAACGGCATTGTTTAAAAATTGACCTTTTCTTTATAAAGAAATCATAGTTTTAGAGTGACTAAACAAGGCACGTGCCTATCTTTGGTCTAAAAAAAACCCTCTCGGCACTTTTTAGGGTCTTTTTCGTATTTTAATTTTTTTGGATATTGATGAGGTAAGGTCATGCATCATGCTTATTTCTCTTAATTAATAAGGAAGTTGAAGATGCTCCATCATATATAACAATAGCA
Organism: Heliamphora pulchella; assembly: GCA_032270985.1. NCBI lineage: Eukaryota > Viridiplantae > Streptophyta > Magnoliopsida > Ericales > Sarraceniaceae > Heliamphora > Heliamphora pulchella. Next base: position 3,119 of record JAULJZ010005891.1, on the reverse strand, counting down.
TTATCTCTATATATGTGAACTTAAGAGATTCTTATGAGAAAAGAATTTCAGTTGCTTGTGTATTTGAATTTGTTGCCCCGGCCTCAAAAGACACAGCTGTGAAATATGTAACTAATTATAGTTCTTTTATAGGATCGTGGGTCCCACAGTTTTATGACAGGACTATGACTAATTTTGTGTTTAAGCTTGTATTTGGGTTAGTTTATTTTTAAATTTTTTTTTATTTAAAAATCACAAAAAGTCAATTAATTTGACTTATTAAGTTTTTTCTCATGTTTTTTTTACTTTTTTTTATATGATTTGATATTTAATTTTTTTTTAAAAAGTCAAAAAACTAAAAACTTACTAAAAAAAAAGTTAGTCCAAACACAGGCTAAATGGTTCAAAATAAATTTAAAAAAAAAAACCCAAAATAAAAGACTCTTAAATATTTTACCAAGTTTAAATGTCAATAATAGTGGTAGTTGACTTTACAATACAAAAATTCATTCAAATTCCACTTGTTTCTCTTTCAAGTTAAATTAAGAATTAAATAATTTTAACTCTAATTATATGAAATCAAACCGAATTGATAAAAAATAATTTGGTTCCAATTTCGGCTATGGTTCTAAGACTACATATTATTACTTATTTTTTGTTTAATTTTATATTAGTTTATTTTACATTTTATATTATTATTTATTATATACAATTACAAAAAAGAGATTCACGTGTTTATAAAGTATGTATTAGATTTTTTTTATTTGTTATTGTTTTAAAATTATATAATATTATAAGGTTATGAAAAGAAAGTAAGAGATTAAATTACAAAATAAGATAAACAAAGAAACATAGAGGAGAAAAATAAAAACAATTAATATTTTAATTTTTTTTTCTTATCTATACTGTTATATATATATAAAAAAAAGCGTTGTTGGGTTTTTAAGTTTCAAAGTCTCACCTTAATTTTTTTAGAATTTTTATTTTTTATATATTTAAAAATTTATATCAGAATGCAATTGGATGATAATAAAGCGTATTTAATTTGTTAAGGATAAATCTAAGTTAAATTTTAAAACTGAATATCCTTATCAAATTTGTTATTGATAAAGCTTATCACTATTAAAAATATTCTTCCACGGTTCAAATTTAAGGTATCTCAAATTTGAAAACCCAAATTTCCAAATCCTCATTGATGACTAAAAAATTAGATAAACCCAAATATCACCAGGTTTTAAGAGCATAAGATTTAACGGTATTTTAAATTTAAAAATAAGGTAATTTCATCACATTTAAGAAGATTATTGCAGAAGATTAAATGGGTATTGTAGCACCATATAAATTTTCATAGGATTTAAGAAAATTGCTAAAAATGGATGTGTTTCTCTTGATCAATGAAAAAGAATTTCAATGATGCTGTTGGCTAGATACGGCCTGAGGTGCTCGAATTTTGCCTATGTTCTTAATTAGTAAGCCTTTACATATGTGTATTTATTTGCTACTTTACATATGTATACACTAGCGACGACGCCTACTATGCACGGAATTGGAAATCAAATTTGGACGGCAAAGTAAGTACTGTTGGCAAGCAAGTACGTACCCTTGACCAACAATATGTAATTTGTAGAGGACAATAGTCAGTAAATCTATATATTTTTTTTGAAATCCAGTAAATCTATATTTATGGAGGACAAAGAAGATAAATAGTAAATGCAAAAAATCTACTTTAAATTTAATTTAATTTAATTTTTTGACTAAAAATATAAAAAAGTAAAAAAATTAACTTTTAAGCTAGTTGTCAATGGGGTCCTAATTCTTAAAATATATTTCAATGTTTTTAAAAAGGAGTTTGTAATGATAATATTTTCATGCTTCGGAAATTCGAGCCTAATCCATCACATATCTTAGATTGGACTGAGTTGCGAATGGACGAGGACATTTCTTTTGAGAAACGACCTGTGAAGATTTTGAATACGAAAAAACAAGTGTTAAATTAGGGAAAACTATTGCCTACGTCAAAGTTTTTTGGCTTTATCACGGTGTCGAGGAGGCTACATGGGAGTTTGAGTCCGAAGTCCGTGCTAGGTACCGGGAATTGTCTTTCTCTTGATCTCGTAGCGAATTTTGGGGGCGAAATTCCTTAAGGGGAAGAATTGTGAGACCCGGTTCCTTTTTATTTTGTAATGTGTTCTCTACGTGCTGTATATCATTTTAGTTGTTATGGAAAAAATATATTTTTATATGTTTTATGCATGTGTTGACTTAGATATACATGTTGGTTTCAATTCCGGTCATGTTAAATACGTAGCAAAAAGTTGGTAAAATTTTCTAGGCAAGACCACTCGATCGGTCTTTAGACCGCTCAAGTGGTTTGCCTGGCAAGAAGTCTATAAAGTTAGCTAGTGGCATGAAACTTTGGTCCAAAACTTCTCCTACAAGCTTCACTTTATATACAACCCAAAACTTCTGCCTTCTCTCTAAATTTTGGCTTGCTTCGAGCTTAGATCTTGGCTTTTCGAGAGCGGATCGGTGTTCTTCTTATCAAGAGTTTCGCGTTCATCTGTGTGGATTTTTGTTTTGATGAATTTGATTTTTCGTTGGTGGTTAAAACTTCGAGTTTTAATTCGTAACGACAGAATTCTAGACTCCCTTGTATTAAAAGTATATTATATGTGATTAAATGTATTTTTACCACGTTAAAATGATATGAGTGTTGGGTTTTCGTGTTAAAACTTTATTTAGTTGGGATGAAAGCATGTTTTATTATCCTAAGATATATTACAAAATTGGTGGATGTGTATACATGTGTTTTATAAATAATGAGTTTTGAAAATCGAAAGAGAATGTGATTTTGTTGCGAAAACATAGTTTTTGGTGTTTGGAGCTAATTCGAGGAGTTGAGCCTTCATTTAAATGGCTAGGTAGAGAGGATGAAAAATATTTTTGAAATGTTAATTGATTTCCATGGATATATGGATAATATTGTTGCATATCCTTAACTTTTGTACATAGCTGTGTGCAGGGACGGACGCATGATTTTATTTTAAAAGGGGCGAATTATTTTTATAAATTTTTAGAAGGGCATGTATTAAATTTTTTAAAAATTTTTAGAAAGGCGAATCTATATAATCATGAAATAT
>JAULJZ010005880.1:1530-16816 GCA_032270985.1 Heliamphora pulchella | reverse complement strand
AAAGAGAGCTGAGGAACAAGAGCTGGAGATTCAGCAATAAATGAGAGCTTGAGATTTCTGAGTTTGATTCAAGCAATAGAACAGTAAATGTAGGTCTCCAATTGGATTAAATGCTGAGAAATTAATCCTTATATAGGCACTTGTGCATTCATGACTGTTGGAGGTAGGTGGGAGCAATAAATGCCAAAAATCCAGCCGTTGAGTTCTGTCGCGAGTTTGAATTTTCGTCGCAGGTGTCGACACAAATGCCTTTGGAGTCGACACAAAATGTCTAGGGCAGGATCCTTTAAGTGGTTGGGTCGACACAAATATTCTGAGGGGTCCACACAATTTTGCACTCTACCTTACCAACATCATGGTGTCGACACAATTGGATCTGGTGTCGACTCGTTTGAAACTTCAACATCCGGAGAAACTACTTTGTGTCGACTCAGCTTGCTTTTGGTGTCGACACGAATTTCTGCAGGAACCCTCGATTCTTTTGTGTCGGCTTATCTTCAGTTGGTGTCGACACTAAATTTTGCAGGCAGCCTCAGGACTTTTGTGTCAACTCATCCTTAGTTGGTGTCGACACCTCAAAATCCGCAGGAGGTCTCGGTTGTTTTGTGTCGACATGATTTTCATTTATGTCGATCCAAATTTTTGGATACCAAAAGTGAGGATCACTTTTGTGTCGACACAAAACTTGTTTGTGTCAACTCTTTTTGAGTCCTGAGAACTTCGACTCTTTTGTGTTGACAAAAAGCTTGTTTGTGTGGACACTAACGTTTTGAAACCTAAAGTTCAACTTCATATAAATGTTAGGGTGTCAAACCATTTGATCAGTGGGTGTTGACACACTTGATGAGATTCAAGTATGTTTTGCCATAAAAGTGTTTGACTTATTTTTTAATTGGTTTCAACACAAAATATTCTCATTTAAGAATATATGAGTGTTTTAATCATTTTGATAGTTAAGTCATTTCTTTTTGGCTAAAGGTGTCAACTTAATTGTTCAAAATGTGTCAACATTTTTATTTTGAAAATATAAAATATTATCCATTTAAATCTATTTATTCTTAAAAAATAAATTATAAAAATCATCAAAATCAAAATAAAAAGCCCTTGGGCTAACACGATTGATGGCTAAATGTTTAATTTGTCCAATGAAGTCTACTTTCGAATTCCTGGCGTGGAATTTTGTTGTTGGGTTGTTGGGGTCATGGAGTATGGTTAGGTCAGGCACTTGCATTGCATTTGTCATCACATTCCTTGCATGAATGGTCGCTTCATATTTAGCTGCCTACCATGTTACGCCTTTTAAACTTACCTGTCTCTTTGATATATAAATGCTTTAAGTGTTGTGTAAAATGTGTTGTGATGAATTTGTACCATGAGATTGGTTGGAGAGTTTGCAGTGTTTTCTTTTGGGTTTGGGCTCATGGCATTCGTGCCATAGGTGAGAAAAAGGATATCTTTGAAGAAGAGGTCTCCGAAGGAGAAGAAAGCTACGATTACTAGGGTGAAATCTAGGAGCAAGAGAATCCCGACAATGCCTGCTGAATATTCAAGTTTTCTCTTTTTGTTCTTTTTGTTCGGTTTCCTGGTGCATATTGTAATTTTTATAAATCCTTTGTGAAACTGTAAACCTTATGTACTTGTGATCAATTCGAAAATCTTAATGATGTAATATTTATTATATGTAATTATAAATGAATGGATAGAATACCCCAATTATTTATACTTATGTATGTCCTGACGTGCTCAGAAGACGGGGCGTTACAATGTGGGCCTGATACTTCAATAGGTCGATCCCCTCTCACCTGAAGCAAATCGGTTCAGGCGTTAGAACCAATCTTTAGTTGTGGGCTAAGGAACCGAAGCAGAGCCTCTGACTCCACTAGATGATATTGAAAAAGACAAAGAGCAGACCTCTTCTTCTCCTAAGGCTCAAGGGACAAGGAAGATGAGCAGTAGCAAGAAGAAAAAGAAAAGGTTACTTATCTAACCATTTTTTATGTCTATTATTTCTTAGTATATTCGGGGTCTTAATAGTGGTGTTAAACGTAATGAATTCAAGAATTTTGTTTGATGGCTATATCCTGGTTCCTCATCCATTATCGGCAGTGTTATGGGTGGGGAACCTTGGAATTTGCTTTTGCATTAATGTGTGCCTCAACCTTTTGTTTGGGGCAATGCTTTATAGTTATTTGTTTTGATTGTAATTATCATGTAAATATTGGGTCGTGCCTCATTATTCACTTACTTTCAAAAGTGGTGGTCTGAATATTTGAGCCCTAGGTATGTTATGACCTAGATAGACATCAAAAGGTGAGGCCCCTACAAACGTTTAAGATATGTCACGACCGTGAGAAAGAAAAGTTACGGCCTAGATTCAAATGTTGCTGCTGTAACTTTTAAATGAAGTGGATCTCGAGGCCGATAGCAGAACATGGGTCTTGGGTAGCTCAGCAAAAACACAACTGAAACTCTCTTCTTCTCATCTCTCTCACTCTCGTCATTCTCACCCTCGTTACTCTCACCCTCTCACTATCTCACTCTCGTCTCTCTCACTCTCGACGGATACTCATGTTGGAGTTCCTCTCTTATACATGGTGGTAGGCGAACTCGAGTTTATTGGCGATAACGCCGGAGGTGGTGGAGGCGGTGGAGATGATGGAGCAGACGAAGACTGAAGGTGGCACCGAGGGCGAAGGTGGTGAGGAGGCCCTTCTCTTGGGTGGCGTCCCAGGCATGCCGGAGCATTTTGTCCTAGCCACGTACATCCCACTTCATCACCGATTGACGAGGCCTAGGATGAAACGGTTCATCCTTGTCGACGTGGTGGACGAGCACGAGCTTCTCCTTTGGCGTCATGAGGAGCATCTTTTAGCGATGAACCTACCGGTAAGTTGAGAATTTTCAATCTTTTTCTTTATGAGAAATCACATGTTCATGGGATGCATTAACTTAGATATGATCAGTTCAAATTCATAGGTCTCAAGGTAAGTGAACATAGGGTGATGAGCAGTCAAGTGATTAGCCAAGATTTTTGAATGATGTATGGACTGCATGAAATATGGTTAGGGTTAAAACAGCTAAGAGAAGGCGAGCAAGTCCTTATCAAAATTCAAGGTAAAATTTTCAGATGGTTCAAAAGATAGATTAGATGAGGTCAAATGGTCACGGTTAAGGCAATCACCATTAACCCAAGTTAAGAGGTCGTTTGAGGCTCAAACGCAGGGTGAGATAAGGGAACAACAACAAATGAACAATACTTAAAGAAATATTCTCAAGACTAATCTGGTACAATCAGATCAAGACCAAAGAGATGTTAAGCGATGGGTAGCCAAACTAGATAGTTACCTTGAAGTTACGTTGGCCTAACACGCTTAAATTCAAACATCCAAGTCTACTTTCTTGATAAGGTTTTCAAGAGTACAAAAAATTAATAAAATTACTGCAATTGAAGGTGGTATCAAGATCGTGAGAAGATGAACGACGGCATAAACTCTTATCAATGTTGAATGTTCGGAGCTGATGATTAACAAGAAATGATTTCGAGTTCTACAAATGAAAAGTTAGTTTCAAGAAGATGAGTTGAGTTGAAGAAGAATCAATGCGAATACTGGTCATCATCTAGGCATGACTCAATAATGAAAATTCAAAGATAAAAGTATTTTCTAGGATTGAATTTCTGATAGGGCCACCAATAAGACTTGGGTGTAGAAAGGTTATTCACGAACGACATTGTCGGCATTGAGAGAAGTCAAGTACAAATTGATAGTTGTGGTATCGCTGAGGGTTTATGATGCTAGAGGGAAGGATACGCGAAGAACTTCAACCAGATACATTTAGAAGTTAACACAAAATGTATGGGGCAAACGAGAAAAGAATATATATGGATGAAGTTAGGGAGTTCTAATGATGGTTCCTGATGCAATACTTGAAGCTGCGTTTAGTGTGTATTCCCGTCTACCTTCCTTAAAATGAAATAACTTGCTGCGTAGATCACTGGTCTTTGATCTTGATGTTTTTATGCATCCTTCGCATGCAGATTCCTCTCTGCCTCCGAACGTAATGACATCCTAACACGACAACTATATAGCTTAGACCAAGAAAATTTTAATGCTTATAAGTTATAGATGATAACAATAATTAATATAACACTTTCTACATGGTCTTTACATGATAGAACGCATCGTTTTCCCATAACCTAAGGCTTGGAGGTTAACTAAACCTAAACTCTTATACCAAGCTGTGACGCCCCAGCTTCCGGCCACATTAAGACATACATATAGTTACAAATAGGATTATACTAACGCATCCATTAATACTTAAATAAGGTAATTTATACGCAAACATGGAATTCTCTCAACAATAACCACAAAATTAAACAAATACAATTATCCAACACAAGGTATTCATTAAAGATGGAAAAATTAAACCTATACAACTCAAAAATGGGTACAGTCTTGAGTCCGTTCTTCGTAAGAAGTCTGTAGTTCCTTCGGTCTCTGATAATTGTATTGCCAAGCAAAATCTTCTTGATCCTAAAATCCTACTTCACCACCTACAGCATAAACGGTGTGAGTCGAAGCTCAAAAGAAGACTCTAAAATCCTACTAGTTTAACTCCAACGTAAACTAACTAAGCATCACTCCTCAATAAAATCATCATACATTTAACAGTTAGAGAGACATTTAAATACTCAGCTAAAAATTTATACTGCTTAGCACGCAATATGGATGCGAAGGAAGTAGTGAATATGATATGAATGCTTTCCAATTTAATACTAGGTTTAATTAATTACTAAATCATTCCAGGTTAACCTAACTGAGGGTAACCCTCTTAACCCCAATCAACCATCACAGATCAAGTCTACCAATCGATATCAAGCACTCCTTCAGTCGTGGGATGACTACAAAGTTAAACTAAGTATCCAAATAGGTCATCACTAATAAGGGCGTGGACAAATCAACATTTCGGGCCATCAGATCTCAGGTCAAGGTCTATTATGGGATCAACGTATATTCTAACACCGATTATTTTGCCACCTGAACCACCTGAACCATGAGGTACTCCCTCAAAATTTCATATCATATCATATCATGGCATCCAGCCGAAAAACATTTCATCACGGCTCACAGGTCGGGTGACATCACCCCAAAATCAATTCATCAGTATCATCAAGATCGTAACCTCGGGCACCGCTCGAAACAAGTATCATTCTAGGGTTCATTTCATCCACCGTTATCATTTATGCGATTCCCACACACCCTAACCCAGTAATGACAAATGCATATCCCATCCTATGCGAGTATGTACTAATGCATGTGTTGCTATGATTATGCTCATGTTACAACTACAACAATGCTCATGGTACAATTATTTTAAGCACGATGTACAACTATTCATAACATGAAGTACAACTAAGCATAGCATGATATACAACTAGGCATGACAAGATGTACAACTCAATATATCATGTGGTACAAGTATTTAAAGCACAAATACAACAATTTAAAGCATGTGGTACAACTTTCAAAACATGATTCTAATCTCATGGAATGGTTATTTTTCATCATATATTTACATTAAATCATTATTCACCTAATTTAAATTAAATAAAACATGTAAGTCATGTCACACAACAAGAGCATGTTTCACAATACACTTAACACTTCACTAACCAACTTCCAATTATTTATTTGTAAATTACAGCAACTTTTTGAGGTACTTAAACTTAGACTTAGGTTCTGATTTTTTGTCACAATTTAGATAAAAATATTCTCTCCAACTTTTATGAAGAACACTTAAGCTCAATCCTAAGGCAACTAAGTGGTTTGGCCCTCACAAGTGAAAATGGTTCAGCAACACATAAAAATTTTACTGAAAATTGGTCTCTGTTGGTCTCGGTTTTGGAGCATCAAAATAGGTCCTACCAAGCTCAATTTTGAATTTGTTTTAGTTCAAGTTGTCATCTACAAGTCTCGTGAAGAGTTATCAGGATAGTTCTTAAAAAATTATTGAAGAAATAACTCGATTAAGAAAATGTGTTTAGAAGGCGTCAAACACTCAGCAGAATTAGTTTTTAACAGAGTTTAAAAATCATTTGGGGGATCATACCGAGACTTTTGAACCTAATTTTTGTACAAAAATTAGATTGAAATGTCTTTAACATTTTTCATAAATACCACTTTTGGAATAGATCATTAAAAATAAGGGTTTTGGGCTACACAAAAATATATGACAGAAAGATCTTTTGATCACTGAACATGAACAGAGAGTTTTAGAGGTGATTTGACCATTCCAAACTCAACAAAGGAAGCTCTTTTTTGGTGGATAGTTAGATAAATATGTTGGCTACAACTTTCATGAAGACACATAAGCTCAGTTCACGTTTTAAAATATAATTTTTGGCTCTGCAACATAAACTGATCTGAAAACGACATATTTTGGCAGAAAGGTCACATTTTGAGTTTTGAGTTTTACTCATTCAAATCAGTTCAAACCAATTTTAGATGAATGATAACATAAAATTATAAGTTTTTACATAACACAAGCTAAGAAGATTTTTCTAGAATTAGTTATGATTTTTCAAACATCAGGACAAAGAGCTAAAAAATCTCAAATCTCAGGCCATGTTGTGTTTTAGCCTCCTAGCAAGATGCATGTCATGTTTTAGCCCATTTTCATTGCATGCAAAGTTTGTATACTCAAATATTAAAACTCCATAACTTAAATAAGCCATGAAACTCAAAGAAAACAGCATGCAAACACATAATAAGGCATAAAATTTAAGAACAGTCCCTAATCTCTACCATGAAGTCTTTTTAGCTTATGTTTTGATTCTTATTCTTGATTTTACTTTTTAAAATGATGGATGAGGATTAGAGTTGAGTGAGAGGAGATGGATTTAAGAGTTTTCTTTAGGATTTGATTCTAGGCTGAAGAATGATCAAGGCTTAACTTTGATGGTTGGACTCCAACTCTTCCTTCTTCTTTTTTTCTTCTTTCATTTTCTTCTTATTCTTCTCTCTCTCTCTCTCTCTCTCTCTCTCTCTTTTTCATCCCAGAAATTTCAGTCAAGGGAGGATGAGGGGGCTGGATTTTTTTATAGCCAAAGGTGGTGGTGGAGGTGATCATGGTAGTGGGTGGTGGAATGATGGTGGTGGTAGGTGGTGGTGTAAGGTTTTGGCCTTTTTCCATTCTTTGCATAGGAGATAGTGTGATGTGTGGAAGATATATTGTAGATTTTTTTAGCACAAAATTTTGATTTTGTGTTTTATTATTATTATATTGAAGGTTTGATGATGTGTTTGTACTACATTGTTCAAGAAAGAGCTTCAAAAATTAACTTGATGTATGTTTTTAGTCTTCTTTCCTATACAAATGAATTATTTTAGTAATTTTATAATTAGTTTATTATTTTTGTAGTGTATTGTTAATTTGACATCATTTGATTAATTACGTGTTGGCAAATAAGTTAAATTAACCTATTTTGATAAGATATGTTATTTTGACTTTATTTGGTGTGTAAGGATTTTAATTATAATTTGTTATGCTTCTGTAGACATAAAATTTTATATTTGTATCATCATTGTGTTTTTAAATATTTTTGGATTATAATAATACTTGATTTGTACATTTTTTTCTTAATTTTGAGTATAAAATACAAAAAGAAACTTTTTGGCACAATTTCTTAGGCGTAACTGAACTTAGGGGGCATTTTTGTCATTTTGTTTTCTATTTTGTCTTTTTCTTTTTGTTTTAATTTAAATCTTGACTTTGGATTATCCATGTGTCCACATTTTGATTTTTAAAGACTTTCTTGTATTTTAGGGGTAAATGATAATTTTACCTTTTTATGAGATTTTATGAATTTAAATTAATACTTTAGGATAATTAAATAATTTTTAAGGCTTTAAAAATTCTTTTTCTTGCATTAGGGTTTTGCCTCTCAGGTGTTAGATCTTTTAGGGTTTTGATCGTATTAAGGTTTTTAATCTTACTATGACTTAAGATCTTTGTCAGTTTACCATCGCTAATTCTATAGTTTAGAACTAGGTCCTTACAAGATTATGTTGAAAAACTCATGCTGAATTAAAACTGCTCTTGATTCATAATTGTTTATCAATTGTTTTACTTATTTTTGCTTCTATAGATAGTGACACTCACTAAATTTTTTAGGTTGCTGGAGTAGAGAAATGATTCATTACGAGATGTCCTAGATGACTATATAACTTACGGTTAGAGTAGTGGGAGTCAAGACTCCTGTACAATTTTTTTTTATAAATTTGTAAATATGTACATATTACTTTAGAACATATCTTGATTCATGGAGTTTCTAACTTAATAAAATAATATTTTGTTATTTTGCAATATTAATTGTAAAAATTAATTTATTTTATAATTGTTTTCCTTTGTGACATTTCTCTGGTTGGGATGTTACAAAATTTTTGGTATCAAAGCAAAGGTTATATAGATTGTCTAAGATCTAGTAGTGGACATTAGGATATTTGTTTGAGTAAGTGGGATTGTGTAGAAATACATTCATTATGTTGTGCATGCCAGTACATGATTAACTTGCCAATATACATATATTATGTGTTATGCTTGGTATAGGAGTTGAATTTTGAGAATATTCTACCAAGTCTTTTGACGACCAAGCAATTATCCTTGAAGTTCCAATTGGAAGAACGCCTGATCACCGTTTCTTTTAATGGAAAGTTTAGAAAAATTAATTGGATTAGGTGATATTTCTTGAAGTACATCTCCTAGTATACTTATGTATGATATACTTTTTATGTAAACTATGTGTACATTAGAAATAATAGAACTATGGAGAGTAATTAGGCATGAATAACGAAAATTGTGACTCGGTCAAGATAATCGTAGTAACCGATAAGTACTACATCGAAACTCTCAAAACAAATCCCACGACAATGATACGCAGAATTAACAAGTTACCTAAGAACTTTGAACCTTTAGGATTAGAGTTGTTGGTTGATCTAATGCTCTTGGATATTTTGGAATTTGATTTAATTCTTCAAATAAATTGGTTAGTTGCATATCATGCTTCAGTAGATTGTTTCAAGAAAAAATTTTGTGATAACTCTATAGTAAAGTTCAGTGGCTATGGAGTTATTACCCATGTTTGTATGATTTCAATATTTAAGACTAAAAAATTGTTAAGAAAATGTTACCAAAGATACCTTGCTCATGTGGTGAATACTACTAAAGGTCAACTTCAAATAGAAAATATACCAGTAGTTTGAGAGTTTTTAGATGTATTTTCAGAAGAGTTACCCGATTTACCAATAGACTGAGAGATAGAATTCACCATCTAGCTTCTACCAGATACTCAACCCGTATCGATTCCACCTTATCGTATAGCCCCTGTAGAATTGAATGAATTAAAAATTCAATTTTAGGATTTACTAGACCGGGGATTCATTAGGCCAAGTATGTCTCTATGGGGAGTTCCAGTTTTGTTTGTTAAAAAGAATAATGGTACCATGAGAATGTGTATAGACTATCGTCAATTAAACAAAGTGACTGTTATGAATAAATATCCTTTGCCACGAATAGATGATTTGTAACAACCTAAACTTGGGGTTTCACTCACAAGATAAAAGGCATACATGCAATAAATATATCTGCCACAAGGCTTACAACATATGGTTCTACAGTCATAAACATGTAAAACAATACATGATCCAAAAGAAACAAAAAAAAGATTACAGATCTTCCGCCCCTTCCGGCTCCTCCAGATCAACTTGCGTGGTCATATGCACCTGAAAAACGTTTTCAAATCCTACAGCGTGAGCCAAAACCCAACAGAAAATAGACTAACATGTAATAAAAGCTAAACATGTTAACAAAATAATATGAATGTTTCGACTCTCCCGAGCTTCGAAAATGGTTTTTCATAATCAAAATGTGATGCGAAAAGATATGAAAATTTTGAGTCACATGAGTCTCGAAAACAATTTTACTTTTCAAATCACAAGCTTTCACACAAACTTCATGACGCTAAACAATCATCAAACATAAACAACCCACCAACACTCACGGTTTTACACAACCCACGATGATTCTCACGCAACACATGCATCTTCACGGGCTTTCACCGTAGGACCAATATCCGCCATCATTATGCATCTTTACGAATTTCCATTGAGGGACCAATATCTGCCCCAACTAATGCATCTTTACAAATTTTCACCAAGGGATCAATATTTACCCCAACTGATGCATGAATGAACAAAAATTTACACGCACACAGCTATGTACAAACGTCACATTCACATACAACGTCATCCACCAACTTTGGAGACCAACAATCAATAAAACGAAACTCAACCTCAAGGGTTAGCTCCAAACCTCTAAAAATAATTCAGTTTTCACAAACGTTTACACAAAGCTCCGCCTTTTTCAAAAACTTGCCTTTTGCAAATCACGGACCCAACACATGTCCAACATGACAGAAAAAGAAAGAAAGAAAAACACCCCAAACAGGAGTTCAATTGACTGAAAACCACCATTCAGTCGACTGAAAAGCTACTGGAATTCCACAAAATTTTTCAGTGTCCAGGTCAGTTGACTGAGTAACCAACTTCAGTTGACTAAGCCCTCTCTTAGGCCATTCAGTCGACTGAACCACCCACATCAATCGATTGAATGTCGGAGAAAAGCCCTAGCTGACAGAAAAATTTCACAGATCCATACACAGGCCCAAATCAAACCAACCAAACTCGCATTTTTTGAAACCCACAGGCATACACAAGTCCACAACTTCGAAAGAAACCATAAAACACTTTTTAAAACCTTTTCGTCCAACCAAAAGCAACCAAACACATTTTAAGAACATAAACTAACTTTTCATGCGTTTTTAAACGGTAAAAACACATATAATTTCACGTAGTACCTTTTAAGACATGAGAGTCTAGAATCCTACCTCGTTGAGTTAAAAACTCAACACCTTAAACTCCGAAAGAAATAAATTTCGTCGAAACAAAATTCCGTCTGGATGAACGCAAAGCCCTCGACGAGGATAACAAGAATTCGCTATTCGATCGTCAAAAACCAAGCCCGAGCCCACGAGAAAACTAGAGAGAAGGCAAAGGTTTTGTTTGAAAGGAAAGAAACTTGGCTAGCAAGCTAAGGGTTTTTAAAAAATATCTACCAAAAGATGATATTTTTAGGGTTCATTGAAAAATATCTTCTTTTTTTTTTTAACCACAACGCCCAACGGTCCCGGGATTCAACCTAGCATTCATTTCTAAGCTCGAACATGCATAAAACGCATATTAACATGCTATTGTAAGAGATTAAAACGATAAACAACACGTCGATTAAACATCACGAAATTAAAACGGATTAGGGTCTCACAACTCTACCTCTTTAAAGGAATTTTTGTCCCCAAAATTCAACAATGAATCTCAAGCCAGACACCCTCCATCAACCACCAACAATATCTGATGCAAACCCAGCAACACCGTACAACAGAAAAAATGCCCCAGTAACTGAAACCCTAAGACTATCGTCACATGAAGTAAACATGTCTTCGAAGAATAAATCGCCACCAAGACTACCTGCGCGCGCAAAGTCCCACTGACACTACTGTTATCCATACAACTACCACCCTCGTCGCACTGCCACATACTGGCTCAATCGCACCTTGCAATGCACACCAAAGACTATCTCCGCGAGTCCAAACACACGATGTCGAATCCCAACATTGGTCACATGAAGTCACATGTTCCACACACAAATCTTACTCAAGTTCTGACGATCCTTTGATAACCATCCACTTTAATACCACATCGCTATCCTACTAATACTAACAACGCCGTCACTGAAGCTGATAAGATGTTCATCCACAAGCAACAATATAAACACCCGATTCCAGAGAAAAACTCACTTAATTCGCCTGGAACACCAAAGAACGCAGTTCATCTAAACCGTCATCCGACACCAACCCCAAACTCATAACACATACATCGACCCCTTAGATCCACCACAGTAGGATACTCAAACCCAAGATGTATCTGTCAAGTAACCAACCAAGACTTGCCTCACACACTTAACAATTTCTTCTTATATAGAACTCATCATGGCCCTTCCATTCCAAACCAACAATCACGCCAATCCCAACAGGCCATACCAACCAAGGCTTCTCAAACATCGAATTCTTCATGACTCATACCTTACCACATCCTCGGGATCACCATCCGAACAAATGGTTACACCAAAACACAATACTTACCACAGCTAACGACCATTCTTTGACTCAGTTCACAGCTCCAAACAGAACACAAACCCAAACTCACAAGACCATCCATAACACAACCTTAATTTCCAGTAACATACTTTCAAGAGGAGCCATCTACCAAAACCAAACCACTAACCATGCTTCAACTACGCCTAAACAGAATTCTGCTCATGCTAGCACTCAACAGCTTATCAACCAAGGTTAACTTCACGTGGCTAACCCCAACTCACTAACGAGTTCCATTACGCACCAAGCGATCGATACTCAACCCACGACCTTACCTTGTAGCAACCAACATTAATCGAGTCACACATCCAAGACCTAAACCATGGCCTCACCCTCTCCAAGGGTACGCAATTCATATACACAAGAAAATATAGATCATAAGATGTAATACGGCGCATTACCATAAACACCAACCACATAATCATGCTAACACTTATCCATAAACGATTATGCAAACACATCTCACATACCGAGGAGAACCGACAAGAGTGACACGTCAATTTGGGCAACCTACTTAGATTTCTTACCAGAAAACACGTCGGCTAATGCATTTCTAACTTGGCATCCAAGTTTGTTAGTCCAAATGCCCGAAGGCAAGACTAACCAATCTTAAGGTTCAATCCCCATGCTCACATATACACAAAAATTCTTATGCTCAACAAGCTATCATGTTCATGTTATCAAAACATCTAAACACATACAATCAAGCACAAGCAATCAACCTCACGAGGTGATGCACCCTCTTTTCACGGCTCTTAGGTATTCGAACCTAATACTCTGATACTATTTGTAACAACCCAAACCTGAGGTCTCACTCACAAGTCAAAAGACATACATGCATTAAATATATTTGCCACAAGGCTTACAACACATGGCTCTACAATCATAAACATGTAAAATAATACATGATCCAAAAAAAAATTAAAAAGAAGACTACAGATCTTCCGTCCCATCCGGCTCCTCTAGATCAACATATGTGATCATATGCACCTGAAAAATATTTTTAAATCCCACACCGTAAGCTAAAACCCAGCAGAAAATAGATTAACATGTAATAAAAGCTAAACATGCTAACAGAATAATATGAATGTTACGACTCTCCCAAGCCTCGAAAATAGTTTTTCATGATCAAAACGTGATGTGAAAAGATATGAAAATTTTGACTCACACGAGTCTCGAAAACAGTTTTACTTTTCAAATCATAAGTTTTCACACAAACTTCATGACGCTGAACAATTATCAAACATAAACAACCCACCAACATTCACGATTTTACACAACCCACGATTATTGACACGCAACACATGCATCTTCACAGGCTTTCTCCGTATGACCAATATTGGCCCGCATTATGCATCTTTACGGATTTTTACCGAGGGACCAATATCCGCCCCAACTAATGCATCCTTACAAATTTTCACCGAGAGACCAATACCTGCCCCAACTAATGCACGAATGAACAGAAGTTTACACGCACACAGTCATGTACAAACGTCACATTCACGTACAACGTCATCCACCAACCTTGGAGACCAACAATCAATAAAACGAAACTCAACCCCAAGGGTTAGCTCTAAACCTCCAAAAATAATTCAATTTTCACAAACGTTTACACAAATCTCTGCCTTTTTCTAAAACTCGCCTTTTGAAAACCACGGACCCAAACATGTCCAACATGACAGAAAAAGAAAGAAAGAAAAACACGTCAAACAAGAGTTTAGTGGACTAAAAGCCATCATTCAGTCGACTGAAAAGCTACTAGAATTCCATAAAATCTTCAAGTGTTCAAATCAGTCGACTGCGTCACCAACTTCAGTCGATTGAACCCTCTCTCAGGCCATTCAGTCGACTGAACCACCCACCTCAGTCAACTGAATGTCAGAGAAAAGCCCTAGCCGACTAAAAAACATCACAGATCCATGCACAGGCCCGAATCAAACCATCCAAACTTGTATTTTTTGAAACCCACGGACATAGGCAAATCTACAACTTCGAAAGAAACCATAAAACACTTTTAAAAACCTTTTCATCCAACCAAACACGTTTTAAGAACATAAATCAATTTTTCATGCATTTTTAAACGGTAAAAACACATATAATTCCACGTAACACCCATTTAAGACATGGGAGTCTAGGATCTTACCTCGTTGAATTAAAAACTAGACGCCTCAAACTCTGAAGAAAAACAAATTTCGTCGAAACGAGATTCTGGCCGGATGAACACAAAGCCCTCAGCGAGGATAACAAGGTTCGCTATTTGATTGCCAAAACCCAAGCCCGGGCCCACAAGAAAACTAGAGAGAAGGTAGAGATTTTTGTTTGAAAAGAAAGAAACTTAGCTAGCAAGCTAAGGGTTTTTAAAAAATATCTACCAAAAGCTGATATTTATAGGGCTCATCGAAAAATATCTTATTATTATTTTTTTTGAAGCACAACGCCCAACAGTCCTGGAATTCAACCTAACATGAATTTCTAAGCTCGAACATGCATGAAATGCATTTAAACATGCTATTGTAAGAGATTAAAACGATAAATAACACATCGATTAAACATCACAAAATTAAAATGGATCAGGGTCTCACATGATCTTTTTGAAGGGAATCAATAATCTCTAAGATTGATCTTAGATCTGGATATCATCAGTTAAAGGGTAGGAAAAGTGATATTCCTAAAATAGCCTTTAGAATTAGATACGGTCATTATAAATTCTTGGTGATGCCTTTTGATTTAACAAATGCTCCTACAACGTTGATGGATCTTATGAATAGAGCGTTTCAACATTATTTGGATTCATTCGTGAGAGTCTTTATCGATGATATTTTGATTTACTCAAAGAATGAAAAAGCATATAGGAAACAATTGAACGTAGCACTCTAGATCTTAAGAGATAAAAAATTGTATAGGAAAATGGGCAAATCTAAATTTTGGTTAAAAGAAGTCGTATTCTTAGGAGATGGTATTTTAGTTGATCCCAAGAAGACTGAGGCGATAGTGAATTGGGAGAGATCCACTAATGTGACG
>JAULJZ010005869.1:0-16817 GCA_032270985.1 Heliamphora pulchella | reverse complement strand
ACTTACGGTGCATCAGGTAAATGTATCCATACCTTGAGTAGTCATCAATGAAACTGATGAAATACTCAAAGCCACCTCTAGCTCGGATTGTCATAGAACCACACACATCCGAATGAACCAACTCTAACGGTTCTTTAGCTCTATAGCCTTTGGCCGAAAAGGGCCTCTTGGTCATTTTACCTTCTAAGCAAGATTCATAAACTAGAAGTGCCTCCACTTCCAATGAACTCAAAAGTCCATCTACTACCAGTCTATTTATCCGTTTTGGATTAATATAACCCAAGCGTAAGTGCCAAAGAAATGTTTAGTTCATTAAAGAAGGAAACTTTTTTTTATATGGTAATATAGATGTATTATTCGTTTCAGTCAGTTACAGTGCAGGAGAGATTGGAGTAATAATATAAAGACCATCCACCAATGTACCAGAATAGATAACTTATTTATTATCCTTAATAACCACAGAGTTATTAAAATAAATAAAATATCCATCTTTAACCAATCCAGAAACAAAAATTAAGTTCCTTCTAATGGCATATACATAAAGACAATCTCTCAATATTAAAACCCGATCTCTACCAAAATTGAGAGTGACATCTCCTACTGCAATTGCTGTTACCTTTGTATTATTGCCTATATGCAGGTAAATCTTTCCATCACTAAGTTGTCAAATTTCTTGAAACCTCTGCAATGAATTGCAGACATGATTAGTGGCTCCCGTTTCTACACACTAGGTCCTGGTAGATAACACCGCTAAACATGTTTCTACAATCAGTAAACAGAAATTACCCTGTTTGTTCTGCCTTTTGAGAAACACTAGACATAGCTTTTTCCAGTGCCAGGTCTAGTTGTAGTGAAAACATTTATCTTTCGGCTTTTTCACACCAGTTCATAACCCACTAACTACCCTAGAAATCGTGTCTCTCTATTTCTGAAACTTTTTCTTCTTCATGCCTTTTGGCTCAGAGAAAAAACTTTTTTCAAAAACAAACACATTTTCTGGTATTGAAGGAATACCATTTGTAGTTAAAGTTATAACCAAGTAACATTTTAAGTCAACAAAATTTAGTCCTGTTAGTTTGTTATCTTTGAGTATTAAAGCGAGTGAGTTGAAATCTATTTTAATCCTGTGAATTACATAATTAAAAAAAAACCCGTTAATTATGATGAGCAAAATATTGAATTTATTTTAATTTGGTTCCCTCAACCATTTTAAAATTAATTCGCCATCAGCCTAGTAACCTGAGAATAGCATGCGTCGATGGGAGGACGTCTACTATCCTTCATAAGAGCAGACATGCCAATTTCTTTTAATTTTACTATCTAGACAACTAATCATGCCAAGTAAAATTAAATAACTGACATAGTTTCGATCCAGTATATAATAGCAGTGACTCAAATGGAGAGATTACTATTATATATAGCTAAGTGTTAATCATCACCTAATTCCAAATCTTCGCTTCGCAATAAACCCTTCAGATGGAGAAGTGATCCGCACTAATAATTATCTAGACTTATCCCTAACGGAGGTTTGTACTGGCGATACCGCAATTAATCTGTCCGATGGGGAGGAAAGCCTTATTGCCAATACGCATGGTTTAATTGCATCGCTTACAAACTGGTGATGGAGACCGCGGAATTTATCTGTGAATAAATTTCCTATCTCACTTAAATTTTTAAAATATTTTTGAGGATTATAAAAATTTGTTTAATTAAAATAAATTTATTAATTTCGAAAAATATACGATCTGAAAGAATAAAATATCTTTCCATGTACACGATTCCAAAGATTTTGATTTATCAAACTATCTTTTCGTCTTTAAATGCGTAACAAATAAAATTTAATAAATACGCAGTTTTTCCTTCAGCTTTTCAGCTAAAATAGTGACTAAAGGTATTTATTTATTTTATTTTTCGTTCCATATTTTTCGAAAAATAATAATTTATTTCGATTAAATATTTTTCTATTTAATTAATTCAAAATCTAAAATTATTTCTCACATTATTCGAAGATATCCAATTTTTTTTTTAAAATATTTTAAACGTGATATTTTGTAAAAAAATAAAATATCTAAAGTTTTTTTATTTAATTAAAATTAATTAATTAAAAAAACTTAATTTTATTTTTCATTACAAAATATTTTAATTAAAACTCAAATTTTGAATTAATTAAATTAACAAGATAAATAAAACAGATATGCAATCATCAACGCAATATATATATATAAACATGATATGCATATATTTTGATTTTATGATCCAAGTGAAACAAAGAGGTGTTTCAGTCTCCCTAAAGGAATAAGCTGTTTCAATCTCTGTTCGCCACTAATTAAGTGTCCTGATTGCATTAGGTTTCTTTGATACTATCTGATATATACTGATATATCATATTAGTCTCGTATACATCAGAAAATCAACACAAAGCAACCCCAGGAGAGAAATTGCCAGACCACCACCAGCCACCGTCGGCACCGCCTTGCTGCTGCCTCATCCGGGCTCTGATTTCGACGAGTTTTATATCGTTGGAAAACTCTCAAAATATGAGATTTTTCGGTAAAAAAATCTGCTAGAAACCTTCTTGGAAAATGGCCCAAACCTCAAAAAATGTTGCTGTCCGCCACAGCACTGCGCAACTAACTTCTCGGGGCTTTTTCGACCTCTTCCCAAAGTTAGTTTTCGACGTACTTTATATCAAAACAAAGCTGTCAAAAAATACTATTTTTCTATGAAAAATACTGCTCAAAACAGCTGAAAAACTTTCGAAAACACTGCCCAAAGCTGCTCCGCTGCACCTAGTGGCCCCGCCTTTAATCGCCAACTTCTCGAGGCCGTTCCGACCTCATTCGAACTCCGTTTTTGACATATTTTATATCTTTGGAAATCTCTTGAAAAGTAGAATCTTTCAATCAAAAATTTTGCTAAAAAATAGCTCAAAAAACAGCATAAAAGCTGCTGCTGTAGCGCCGTCGCCGCTAGAAAAAAAAGCTGCTTGTAACACCCCGGTACAGACCCTAATTGTAACAGCCCGAACTATAACTATCCGAAGAAACGATCCAACCTAAACCCTAGTATTTGCGATGGTTAGTTGACAAGGTCTTAGGTCGCTAAAAGGATGGAAACTCTAACTCTACCTGAAACCATAATTCGATCCGAAAACCCTAGAAAGACCAGATACTTAAAGGTAAAACCCTAATAATCGGGAAAGACTTCTAACATCCTAAATTAAGTAAATAATATAAAATATAAGATTAAAAATTAAAAATTATCATAATTAGGGTAAAATGACCATTTTGCCCATAATACAGCAAAAAGTCTTAAAAATCTAAAAATTGACACATGGACATCCTAAATCAGATATTTAAATACAATTAAACAGTAAAGGACAAAATAAAATCAAAAAATAACAAAAATGCCCTTAGTGGCTGGCCACATTGGAGTTTGTGCCCAAAAAATGACTTTTTCCAATTTTTAAGCTCAAAAATGAGAAAAAATTGAATAAATTAAGCATTATTATGATTCAAGACTTTTCATATAAGTAATATACATAATAATATAATATTATAGACCAAGAAAAGCAAAAAAATCATTAGTAAAGTTCTTACACACTTAAATAAGTTAAAAAGTCACATATAGTCAAAATAATTTAAAGTGGCTTAATTGTCTACATCTAAACAATTAATTATTGTCAATATTTTTATAAATTATGATAATAATAATAATACTAAAAAAATTCATTTTAGTAAGTTAGAATACCAAAAAGATATATCAAATTAATTTTAAAAATATTTTTTTGAACAATGTAGTACTAAAATACTACCAAATAAGCAATTAATGCAAAATTTGATCACATAACCCAACCAAAACAGTCCCTTAGCCGAATTCCTCTCTTCCCATCTGCAAAATTCAGATTTCAAAATGTCTTAAAAAGATAACCACCCACCATGCAACCAATCACAAATTAGAAAAATTCAAAAAAGACTTACACATCCATAATTAAACCCACCAACTCTTTCTCTATAAAATGCAACCAAACACCCCTTCTCCTCTATATGTATTTTCGGTGGAGAGAGTGAGAGAACACCAGAAATATACTCCAAGTGTTCTAGAGAAGAAGAAGAAGAAGAAGAAGAAGAAGAAAAAGAAAGAAGAAGAAGGGAGGAGAAACAAGGAGGAAGGTCTTTGGAGACCAAGCTTACATAAAGCCAAGTCCTATGATCATCTACCATTCCTTAAGCTGGCAGAACAAGTAAGCAACTCCTTCAAACTCTCTGATATTCTCTTCTAAGATACCCCTCAATCCATCTCTATAACAAACCCTAAGAAGATAAAACAAATAATGAGTCAAAAAGGCGTCATAGGAGTAGAACATGGGCTGTTTGTGTAAGATTGTGTTTTGTATGAGCTTGCATGTGTATGTTTTCAAGTTTTATGGCTTGTGTGTATTTTGAAGTTTTGGTTTATGTGAGTTTATAACATGCATGCAAAGAAAACATGTCAAAAATATACACAACATAAGCTAAGCAATCAAAACACTAAGTAGCCTGATTTTCTGAACTTACTCACTTTTTTCCACCAACTTTAAATCATCATAAGTAAATTTATAAAAATGGTATTAAAGTGATTTTTATGTAAAGATCTATAATTTTGAGTTATATTTCATAAAAAATTGGTTTGAGGTGATTTCGTTTGATAGAACATCATATATCTCATTTTTACTAAAGAGTGCCAAATCTTGACCACTCTGAGTGGCAGACCTAAAAATCTTAAGTTAGAGTGAGAATCGAACTTATGTCAAAACATAAAACTTGTAGAGAACATATTTATCTTTCTGTCCACCAAAAATGACCCAAAACTACGAAGCATTGATGGGTTAAAATCCTTCCCAAAGTCACTGTTAAGGTTCAGTGACTGACAGACCTCTCTTCCACACATTTTTGTGAGACTCAAAACCTAACTTTTTATAAGCCAAATCCAAAAGTGGTAAACATTAACTTTGTAGCTGACGTGTTAAACTAGTTACTGAGCGAAAATTAGCCCAAAATACCCTCGGATGATACCCCAAATGTTTTGAGCATTCTCTGTTAAAAACACATTCTGCAAACCCTTTTTAGGCTGACTGAACCCTCTTTACAAATTGGCCAACATCTCAAACGTTTTCCAAATAACTTGCTTTAGAACAAAACATGAAACTTGTAGAGTACACCTTAAACTAAAACTGCACCAAATATCAGAGCCACATCTCTTGAATTGATACTCCAAAACAGTGGCCAACTGAAGCTCAATTCTTCTGTATTTCTCTGTAAATGGCTAAACTGTTTTTACTTAAATAAAATAAATGACCCCCGTGCCTTAGGATCTAGCATTAGTGATAGACATGAAAGTTGTATGGAATATTTTTATTTAATTGGTGTTAAAATATCAGAAGTTAAATCTATGTGTAAGTACTTCAAAATGCTATCGTAACTTTAAAACTAGCAATAAACTTGTAACTAAAATTGGTTAAGTGTTCGAATGGTGTGAGACTTGAGTATGTGAACCTCATATGAACTTTGTGAGTAATTGGTATTTGAAAATGATGCTTGATGAAATGAACTCATGCCGATAGTTTGATTTTATACCACATGAATTATGGTTATGCTTTGTATGCTTGTGCATAACACTTTAGCAAGTTGTAACATGTGCTATGTCATGTTTATACACCATGCAATGATTAGTTGTACACAGGAGGCATATTGCACATTCATCGGCATTCCTATATTGCATCTTGGGTTATCAAAGTCCTTCGTACCTTTCAAATTGGGTTAGGAATCATTGTTCAGTAGTTGTGGGTCTAGGGCATCACTGGTTGCCATGTTCAGAAATGAAATTGGAGGTTTTTATTATAAAAAGGAGGTTTAGGCACCATGGGTTCGTCACTAGCTTTAATTTAGATTTTGGGTTGATACTAAGCGAGCATCCTAGTTTTTAATGTGGGTAACCCTATAAACTCCCATCACAACATTAACAATAAGTCTCTAAGGTGGCAATAATATAAAGTCTCATCACGGCATTGACAATAAGTCCCTGAGGCGGCAATAATATAAAGTCTTATCACGACAATGACAATAAGTCCCTGAGCCGTCAATAATATAAAGTCCCATCATGGCATTGACAATAAGTCCCTGAGGTGGCAATAACATAAAGTCCCATCACGGCGATAACAATAAGTCCCTGAGGTGGCAATAATGATAATAAGTCCATACAAGTAATGGAAATAAGTCCTAAAGTGGAACTACTATTTTTATTTCTGGATTCAAGTTGGGTTGGGCATTTGCATTGAATCTGCATCACGCACTTGCACAATTGTTCTTATATATGCTTACCCTGTTGAAAATGTTAAATTGTCTGTCTCTTAGGCCTTAAATTGTACTGGGTATTATACGATATGTATTGTAGAATATTTTGTTGTGAGTTTGTTAGACGGTTTAGGGAATTTGCTTATGGGCTTTGGCACATGGCATTCGTGCCACAGGTGAGTGTGATGAGTTCTTTGAGAAAGTCGACCCCGAAGAAGAAGACGGAATTGAAGAACAGCGTGGGTGGCAGGAGCTAGCGGACCCCGAAAATGTTAGCTAAAGAATTAGGTTTCTACCTTTTTGATCTTTTGTTCAGTTTTTCACGGACATAATGTAACTTTTGTTAAGCTTTTTGGATGACTGTAATCATTAAGTATTTTGAACAAATTCTAAACCATTAATGATATAGTAACTATCTTATTTATCAATGAATGCTCGGCTAGAATTTGTCATTTATTTATAATTACATATGTCCTGACATGCCCGGGGAATGGGGTGTCACAGTTGGTATCAGAGCCTAGGTTTAGTGAACCTTCAGGCCTTGGGTTGTGGGAAATCATACGTTCTGTCGCGTAAAAACTTTGTAGGGTGCGTTGTATTAATTATAATTATCATTTATGCATTATAAGAACTAAAATCTGCTGCGATTAAGTCCTATAGTGAGTCATGTTAAGGACGTTACCAGAATCAGAAGCTACAGGGAATCTACATGCGAAAGACGTGTAAGAGCATCGAGATCGAAGATCGGAGATTCGTGCAAAGAGTTATCTTATTTTAAGGGGGGTAGACGGGAGTATGCACTAGGAGAAATTTTTGATATCACTTCGAGAACCACCGTTAGAACCCCATAGTTTCATTCTTATAAGTTCTTTTCTCGTTTACCCCAAGTCTTTTTGTTAAATTTTGTACATATTCAAAGTTCTTTATGCATCATTCCTTCTTATATCCTCAGTCCTCAACGGTACCGTCAGGTGTCATTCATCGGTAACCCTTATGCACCCAAGTCTTGTTCATAATCCTATCAGAAATTCAATCCCAGGAAACACTTTTGTCCTCAAGTTTTCACACCTCAATGATGACCGGTATTTGCATTTGATTCTCTTCTGATTCAAGTCAGCCTCGTTGAACTAATTCTTCTTTCGTAGAATTCAATCCTAGGAAACACTTTTGTCCTCAAGTTTTCACACCTCAATGATGACCGGTATTTGCATTTGATTCTCCTCTGATTCAAGTCAGCCTCCTTGAACTAATTCTTCTTTCGTAGAACTCGATATAATTCTTTGTTAATTACCCGTTCCAAACATTCGACAATGATAAAATCTTTGCCATCGTTCATCTTCTCTCGATTCTAAAACTGCACTCTGTTGTAGTGATTTTTGTGAATTCTTTTGTACATTCTTGAAATCCTTACCAGGGAAGTAAACTTGGATACTTGAATTGAAGTATGTTAGGCTGACGTAACTTCAGTGCACTTATCTAGTTCGGCTACCCATTACTTAACATCTCCTTTATCATAATCTAATCGTACTAGGTTAGTTCCAAGGACATTTGTTTAGGTATTGTTCACTGTCCTTCTCTTGCTTCACTGACATTTGAAGCCCAAATAACCAATCAATTTGTGTCAACGGTGACTGTCTTAACCGTGACCATTTGACCTCATCCGACTTATCTTTTGAACCATTTGAGAATCTTCTATTGAATCTCGATAAAGGATTTTTTTACCTTCCCTAAGCCACTCTAAACCCCAGCCACGTATCGTGTAATCTAGTACATCATTCGGAATCCTCGGCTAAACGTTTCACCACTCGTCGCCTCAGGTTGCCTCTCCTAAGTCTTTGATCGATGAGAAATTTATTAGAGTTTAGCGCTTTCACGAGAAAATCAGCTCGTGCACATCCTCAGAAGAACCACCTAGCACATCATCGAGTCGCGTAGCAGATCTCTACTTGGAGTTAAAGCACAAAATGTCAGTCAGCGTCCGCGCTTAACGTATTTTGAAGATCAATAACTCGACAACAAGATATGTTAAGTAAAGGCTTATACAACATCTCTAACGGAGACCTACACGAAGGTTCCTACAGCCATCACTGATAATGATCGCATGGGAACCACAAGAGTGTGGTACGTGGAAGTATAATGGAAATGCTACGGAACTTGGAAGTAACGTGGGACTACGCAGTCAAAATTCGATGGTTTTATCCACACCTATTCTGGTTAGGCCTTTATGTGTTATGTGCCTCGCTCTTTGTAATCGCTCTCTGTACTCGAACTCGAATGATAAGAAATGAAAATGAATAAGTCTTAAATTAACTCCCCAAAATCTTAAAACCTAGAAACAATTAAGACTTCAAAAAGATGGCTCATTAGTCGCAACACTTTCCCCCTTTATTCAGATGGCAGGTAGACGACCTAACCATTAGCGGCCAGCAAACGGACCCGTAGATGAAGAAGCGCTAGGGTTAGTCCAGGTCTTGTGTGAGTTTGCCACCAGCAGTAACCATCATCACATTCGAGATAGGGCATGGTTCTTATCAAAACTTAGAAAACAACGAGCCCCTACATTCAAGGGAGGAGCTGAACCGAGAGTAGCCAAAGAATGGCTGAGAGCTATCAAAAAATTATTTAACTCTATGGGAGTGCAGACCGATGCCGATCGAGTAGCTCTAGTAGCGCACCTGCTAGAAGGAGAGGCCGATTACTGGTGGTCTATGATCAACAACACCCAAGATGTGGCAGCTCTGACCTGGAATCAATTTGAAGAATTATTTTTGAAAAAGTACTTCCTAGGTCCCTTTCGATAGGGACAAGTCAGAGAATTTCTGGAGCTAAAACAAGGATCTATGTTAGTAACCCAGTACGTCAACCGCTTCGAAGAGTTGAGCCGATTTGCCACGACCATCATACCAGACGAAGAATCAAGGGCACGAAAGATCGAGTGGGGCCTAGAACCCTCTATCCGAGATGACTTCCAACTTACACTCAAGTAGTACAAGTAGCCCTATTGGCGAAAATAGACTTAGATGACTCTAGAAGGATTTGAAACCAGAAAAAAGGAAACACTAGCTCTGAAGGACCAGTAAAAAGCAATCGAGTGTTTATTCTAAGGAAGCCATATCAACAGGAGAATAGACAACAGCAGCCAAGGGACACCTCTACCAAATTTATAGTCTGCTTCAAATGTTACCAACCAGGACATAAGAGATCTGAGTGCCCGCGCCTAGGATATAGGACCCTAAACAACCATTCCCAGCAATGGAGGCAATCCCAGAATTAGCCACCAAAATACACGCTGCCAGTTCAGGTCGCCTGACTAGCAATTAACCAACGAAATAGGATGGGAAGGCCACTGTTTAAAAAAAACCAGAGGCCCCCAGGGAGGACGCATATTTACTCTGAAGAAAAAGGAAGTAGATGGCACCCAAGTTATACAAGGTATGTTCGTGCTATTCAATACCTTAGTAAAAGTGTTGTTTGATTCTGAAGCATCCTTTTTTTTATATATATCTTGGGCATGTAGGCAATTTCTATTCATAGAACCCAAAGTGTTAGATCAAACTCTAAGTATCGATACACCCTTAGAATATCACACGCAAGTAGACTTTATTTTGAGAGTACCAACACCCTTATGACATTCGACCTGTGAATAAAGTATTTTAACAAATACGACATGATTCTCGAAATAGATTGGTTCTCCAGACATCACACTATCATCGATTGCAAATAGAAGAAGAT
Organism: Heliamphora pulchella; assembly: GCA_032270985.1. Taxonomy (NCBI): domain Eukaryota; kingdom Viridiplantae; phylum Streptophyta; class Magnoliopsida; order Ericales; family Sarraceniaceae; genus Heliamphora; species Heliamphora pulchella. Next base: position 6,753 of record JAULJZ010005869.1, on the reverse strand, counting down.
ATAGGCGCGAGTAGAGAATGACACTATTGTACGGATTGACATGAAACCCTGACACCAAGTAACGCGAAGGTGTGTAAATCAAGTAACTTCAATGTAAGATTAGCTTACATGCTTGGCGATACAAATGCCCTGGCAACCACTGAGTTACCACGAGTTGTGTGAATACAAGGACATAATTTCAAGGAGAGCTCAATAGAGATCCAAGGCTAGGTACTTTGGAGGAAAAGCGATTCTATTAATAGAAGCTCTAGGGCAGCACCACAGAAGTGAGAAAGCCAAGATGAGAAGACACAATACTAGTAAATCATCTCTAACCTTTTACCAGATGAAGTACGAGACAAAATTTCAGGAACAAAATTTGTTTGACAAAATTTGTTTAAAGGGAGTAGTTTGTAACACTCCGGTATAAACCCTAGTTGTAAAAGCTCAAACTATAATTACCCGAAGAAACGATCCAATCTAAATCCTAGTATTAGCAATGATTAGTTGACAAGGTCTTAGGTCGCTAGAAGGATGAAAACTGTAACTCAACCTGAAATCCTAATTCGACCCGAAAACCCTAGAATGACCATATACTCAAAGGTAAAGCCCTAATACTCGAAGAAGACTCCAAATATTCTAAATTAAGTAAATAACATGAAATATAAGATTAAAAATCAAAAATTCTCATAATTATGGTAAAATGATCATTTTGTCCCTAATACAGCAAAAAGTCTTAAAAATCTAAAAATTGACACATGGACATCCTAAATCAGATATTTAAATATAATTAAGCAATAAAGGACAAAATAACATCAAAAAATAACAAAAATGCCCTTAGTGGCCTGCCACATTGGAGTTTGTGCCCAAAAAGTGACTTTTTGCAATTTTTAAGCTCAAAAATGAGAAAAAGTTGTATAAATTAAGTATTATTATGACCCATGACTTTTCATACAAGTAATATACATAATAATAAAATATTATTAACCAACAAAGGTAAACAAATCATTATTAACGTTCTTACACACTTAAATAAGTTAAAAAGTCACTTCTAGTCAAAATAACTTAAAGTAGCTTAATTGTCTACATTTAAACAATTAATTATTATCAATATTTTTATAAATTATGATAATAAAAATAACACTAAAATAATTCATTTTAGTAAGTTAGAATACTAAAAAGATACATTAAATTAATTTTAAAAATACTTTCTTGAACAATGTAGTACCAAAATACTACCAAATAAGTAATTAATGCAAAATTTGAGCACATAACCCAACCAGACAGTCCCTTAGCCGAATTCCTCTCTTCCCATCTGCAAAATTCAGATTTCAAAATGTCTTAAAAAGAGAACCACCCACCATGCAACCAATCACAAATTAAAAAAATTTAAAAAAGACTTACACATCCATAATTAAACTTACTAACTCTTTCTCTATAAAATGCACCAAACACCCCTTCTGCTCTATATGTATTTTTGGTGGAGAGAGTGAGAGAACACCAGAGATATACTCCAAGTGTTCTAGAGAAGAAGAAAAAGAAGAAGAAGAAAAAGAAAGAAGAAGAAGGGAGGAGAAACAAGGAGAAAGGTCTTTGGAGACCAAGCTTACATAAAGCCAAGTTCTATGATCATCTACCATTCCTTAGGCTCTCAAAACAAGTAAGCAACTCCTTCAAACCATCTGATATTCTCTCCTAAGATACCATTCAATCCATCTCTATAACAAACCATAAGAAGATAGAACAAAGAATAAGTCAAAAAGGGGTCATAGGAGTAGAACATGGGCTGCTTGTGTAAGATTGTGTTTTATATGAGCTTGTATGTGTATGTTTTTAAGTTTTACGGCCTGTGTGTATTTTGGATTTTTGGTTTATGTGAATTTACAATATGCATGCAAAGAAAACATGTCAAAAATGTACACCACATAAGCTATGCAATCAAAATCCTAAGTAGCCTGATTTTCTGAACTTACTCACATTTTGCTAAAAAGTGTAAGATCTTGACCATTCTGAGTTACAGACCTAAAAACCTTAAGTTAGAGTGAGAACCGAGCTTAGGTCAAAACGCAAAACTTGTAAAGGACATATTTATCTTTCTGTCCACCAAAACTGAACCAAAAATACGAAGCCATGATGGGTCAAAAGCCTTCCCAAAGTCACTGTTAAGGTTCAGTAACTGACAGACCTCTCTGTCACACATTTTTGTGAGACTTAAAACCTAACATTTTATAAGCCAAATCCAAAAGTGGTAAACATGAACATTGTATACAACATGTTAAAATCGTTACTGAGAAAAAATCAGCCCAAAAATACGCTCGGATGATACCCCAAAGGTTTTGAGCATTCTCTGTTAAAAACATACTCTACAAACCCTTTTTAGGCTGATTGAACATTCTTTACAAATTGGCCAAAATCTCAAACTTTTTCCAAATAACTTATTTTAGCACAAAACATGAAACCTGTAGGGGACACTTTAAACTAAACCCCCACCAAATATCAAAGCCATAGCCCTTGAATTGATTCCCCACAACAGTGGCCAACAGAAGCTCAATTCCTATGTATTTCTTTGTAAATGGCTGAACCGTTTTTACTTAAATAACATAAATGACCCCCGTACCTTAGAATCTAGTATTAGTAATAAACATGAAAGTTGTAAAATTTTTTTTTTATCTAATTGGTGTTAAAATATCATAATTTAAATCAATGTGTAAGTACTTCAAAACGCCGTCGTAACTTTAAAACAAGCAATTAAACTTGTACTTAAAATTGGTTAAGTGTTCGAATGGTGTGAGACTTGAGTATGTGAACCTTATATGAACTTTGTGAGTAATTGGTATTTGAAAATAATCTTTGATGAAATGAACTCATGCCGATAGTTTGATTTTATACCACATGAATTATGATTATGCTTTGCATGCTTGTGCGTAATGTTTTAGCAAGTTGTACCATGTGCTATGCCAAGTTTATATACCATGCAATGATTAGTTATACACAAGAGGCATATTGCACATTCATGGGCATTCTTACATTGTAACTTGGGTTATTAAAGTCCTTCGTACATTTCAAATTGGGTTGGGAATCATTGTTCAGTGGTTGTGGGTCTAGGGCGTCCTTGGTTACCATGTTTGGAAATGAAATTGGAGGTTTTTATTATAAAAAGGAGGTTTAGGCACCTTGGGTTCGTCACTATCTTTAATTTAGATTTTGGGTTGATACTAAGCGAGCATCCTAGTTTTTAATGTGGGTAATCCTATAAAGTCCCGTCACGGCATTGACAATAAGTCCCTGCGGCGGCAATAATATAAAGTCCCATCACAGTATTGATAATAAGTCTCTGAGGTGGCAATAATATAAAGTGGCAATAATATAAAATCCCATCATGGCAATGACAATAAGTTCCTGAGGCGACAATAATATAAAGTTCCATCACAGTATTGACAATAAGTCTCTGAGATGGCAATAACATGATGTCCCATCACGGTGATGACAATAAGTCTCTAAGGTGGCAATAATGATAATAAGTCCATACAAGTAATGAAAATAAGTCCTAAAGTGGAACTCTTGTTTTTATTTCTGGATTCAAGTCGGGTTGGGCATCTGTATCACGCACTTGCACAATTGTTCTTATATATGCTTACCCTGTTGAAAATGTTAAATTGTCTGTCACTTAAGCCTTAATTTGTACTGGGTATTATACGATATGTATTATAGGATATTTTATTGTGAGTTAGTTAGACGGTGTAAGGAATTTGCTTTTAGGTTTTGACTCATGGCATTCTTGCCACAGGTGAGTGAGATGAGTTCTTTGAGAAAGTCGCACCCGAAGAAGAAGACGGAATTGAAGAACAGCGTGGGTGGTAGGAGCCAGTGGACCCTGACAATGTTAGCTAAAGAATTAGGTTTTTACCTTTCTGATCATTTGTTCGGTTTTTTACGGACAAAATGTAACTTTTGTTAAGCTTTCTGGATGACTGTAATTATTAAGTAATTTGAACAAATTCTGAACCGTTAATGATGTAGTAACTATCTTATTTATCTATGAATGATCGGCTAGAATATATCCTTTATTTATAGTTACATATGTCCTGACATGCCCGGAGAACGGGGTGTCACACTGCTATTTTTTTTAATGCATTGTTTGACCCAATTTTTTTTAGTTTTTGAAACTATTTTGAGGTATATTTTACTGCTATTTTATGTTTAAAAACTTTCCAAAAAATAGGCCCAAAAATGGCTCGAACAGCCACCAAAGCACCGTCGGCAAAGCCATTAGAACTGGGCCGTTTTGGTGATTTTTCTTTGCTATTTTTAACTTATTTTTTATGCTGTTTTTTGTACATAAATACTGCAGAAAAACTCACCGAAAAAAATTATTTAAAACCATTAAAAACTTACCGCGATTGGTGGCCCATTAAAACCTGAACCATCGCCGGTGCCGCCTCTGTTCTTCGTGTTCTTGGACATGTTCAACTTATTCTTAAATAATCTAAACAGATATTTAAAAATATAAAGCTAGTTATTACATCGATCCTATGTCCTGAAAGCTCACATTCAATCTACCACGGTCAACCCCCATGATTAAAAAAAAAATTATCATTCACACCATTCAATCAAATATGAAAAATAAATAACGATCATAAAATCGGGATTAGAACGCTAACAAAATAAAATTAGCAACAGTTATAAAACAACCCGCCCCGATAATCGAAAATAATAAATAAAACTGCTCTGATACCAATTGTTGGAGGCAAGACTGCCAAGATCATTATTTTTGCAAACGATTTTCAATAAAAAATTAATTAGACAGGCAATTGCTAAAATGGGCTCCAGATAAAACTTTTGATGACGAACGATCAAAATAAAACCCGTGAATCCAAAGTTAATTTAGAAGAATACATTTTTACCGGTCGAATCTTCAACTACGATTTGAATCCAAATTGAAGCTTCTGCCAGATCGTCTACTGTATTCTTTTATGCGATTTTCGGATATAGTGTGGGTTATAATCCTCGGAGAACTCGTACCGGCAGAACTTGGACAACTTTAGTCTTAGAAGACAAGTTATAAAACTAGTTCAGACTACCCGCATATATATAGGGCTATAGCAGGGACCTGGGGAGTAATTGTGAGTAAAACTTCTAATGGAACACAGACACGTATCAGCTGTTTCTCCAATTAAGCAAATCTCATAGCAATATCTTTAATTATAGAAAACCAGCAGCGGCTTCTGTAATTTTCATAAAATACTGAATTACAGTTCACACCACTAAAGAACTATTATTGCACTCTAACTCATAATCTCAAAACCTTCTTGCATTGAGCTTCTGTTATTAAATACTTACCATTTCTCCCCACGTTAAGATTTTCGTTACTCGCTAATTAAATTTAATTACTGACAATTTAATTTAATCATAATCTTGATATTTCTTAATCCCTTCCGCTTAACTTATTTGACCGACGGATAATCAAATCCACCTATAGGATTTGGCCCGGTCAAAACTTATAAGCTTCTTTAAGTCGGTATTGTCAATCTCGCTTGGATCCCCGGTCTTTCTAACCCTATTTTCTATCTTTTGGGGTGATCGGATTATATTTAATCTCAATTCATGTATTTTTTTTTATTTACATAGTTAATCTTGTCATCATTTACATTGTTTCATTTAATTTAGTTGCTTTAATTTCATTTAATTTAGTTGTTTTAATTTCATTTAATTTGGTTGCTTTAATTTCGTAGTTTACACTTTCACACTAAGCACATTATCTTTTTCTTTAATTAATTCATTAATTAGTGCTAACATCAATTAACAATACGACTAAATAATATCGTTATTATTATAATATAAAGCACTTACATAAAAATGGTTGTAATCATCAATATTACATCCGCTTTAATTCTAACATTTTATTCTCTTTTTTTTCTTTTTATGTTAAATTAATGTTCTAACATTATTTACTTTCTTTTTTTCCTCTAATTAGTTTAATTTCCTTTTACTAGCATTTCATTTTATTTAATTTCTTGTATAATTAATTTAATGGTCCATTATAATTCTTAATTTTTATTTAATAGCTACTTAACTTTCTTTCTTAGCATTTACTTTTTTTGTATAATATAGTTTTAAAAAAAAGTTTTATTTCTTTTCTTTTAGCTTAATGTAATTTTTTTCTTAATGCACCATTTATTTCTCCTTTCTTTACTTATAATATTAGTTTAAATGTTTTTTTATTTTCTTAGCTTTGTTCTAATATTCTAGCATTTATTTTTCTTTCTTTTTTGCTTTTTTATTTTTCTTTTAAGCACTAGTTTAATGTTCCGATTTTCATTTCATTTATTTTTTTTTTCTTTCCTTTTCAATACAATTCATATTTTTAGCATTTTATTTTCTTTTATCATCAACTTTATTTTTTTCCTCATAATACCTTATCTCTTTTTCTTTAAGTATTCCATTTTCTTTTTCTTTAAATACTAATACTAATACTTTATTTTATTTTTTTAACTTAATATTTATTTTTTAGCTTATACTTTCTATTTTCTCTTCTGTTCTTTCAATATTAGTGTAATTTCTTTTCTTGTCTTTTATCTTCTTATTAATTTTAATAAAATTTCATTTAGCATTCATCTTCTTGTAATATTAGTATTTATATTTCTTACAAAAAAAATTTATTTTCTTTTCCTATGATTTCTTTTTATCTTTTTTTTTAATTTTATTTTGTTAAACCAAAAATCACAAAAAATATCATAATTTTCTCTTTAAAAGAAAATTCTATTTTTCTTTTCA